>RJWT010029553.1:0-14889 GCA_004365215.1 Cuniculus paca | reverse complement strand
TAGAAAGTGAAGCATAAGTTAATTATCAAATTCAGAGTATATAGCTATATCTTTTACACTGTACTTATGGTATCAAGGAGGACTTGATTATAAAGTTTAGTAACCAATATCAAAGTGAACTTGGCATGGTGGTGCATGCCTATAATCTCAGCATTTTGGAAACCCTGGGCAGGAGGATTACAAGTTCAAACCCAGATTGGACAGCTTAGTGATTTAGTGAGACTCTCTCTCAAAATTAAAAAAAAAAATTTTGTGTGTGTTTGTGTGTATGTGTGTGTGTGTGTGTAAGGATAAAGGACTGATATAAAGCTCATTGAGAGGCCCTTGGTTCAGTCATTAGTACTAAAAAGGATATCTGTCATTGAATGATATCAAGAATGTAAACATCTTGCAACTTTGAAATAGTATCAATACTCTGCAAGGGCAGCCACATAAAAACATGAACATACTAACATCAGAACTAAATGAGGTTGTGAGTATGGTGTTACCTAAGAATGCTAAGCCCATGTTCCTAAGGTTATAAAATAGCATAGCAATACTCATTTTACCCATCTCAGTAAAAATGCTGAGAGTGAAAGTCCTTGGAAAAGCAAAATTTGCTACACAGATATGAGAGATGATGACTATGCACCTAGTCTACATTTCTAGGTAGGGATGATAAGGAAGTGCATTGACAGTAATATACTGAAGGTTGGCATCTGAGATCAGAAAGCTGAAATAAATAAAGCCCTAAGTTTTATTAGGGTAGCAAGTTACAGAAAATGATGAATGCTGTCAAGACAATTAGAACTGGAAGAAGACCAAAGCAGTGATTGGAAAATGCAGTATTGAGTTGCTGAGACATTGAAATAGAAGGACCAACAGAAATATCTATTATAATATGTAGTCCTCTGATTTAGGAAGATGATGAGCTAGTCTGTATATTAATATTCACACTTAGTATGTCAAACAAAGCCTGTCTTGGTTACTTCTTATCTTTGTACTAAGGGCAGCCTCTGGGTATCAATAGGGAAATAGTGCATTCTTCTGGGAAATTTGGAAATCCCTCTGCCCACCTATACTTGGTATTAAAATTACTCACAATAAGAAAACTGAAAAAATAAACCATATTTGGTGATAAATCCTTAGGTAAAATATGGAATGAAGAGGTTGTAGGATGTGATGGGCTTAGCAATTGTGGATAGAATGGCCAGGAAGGACCCCCTGAGAAAATTACATCTGAGTAAAGACTTCAAGGATATTCATATGGTCTATGAGTGAACCATGGCTCACTCCTTCCCTGGTAACTGCAATGATCCCAAACCCAGGAGGAGGAGGTTGATGAATGCAAAAGAGGTAATTATCATATAGACACATGGTAATATATATATTTACTTCTATTCCTTCATTATTTCTTCTTCTAATATTTCCCCAGTGGTATAGACAGAAAAGTGTGTGATGTGTGGTGAAAGTTAAAATCTTAGAAGTGAAGATATAGGAAAGCCTGGATAAACTTTTATTTGATTTGAGCATTCAGCATATAATATATGCTTTGCTTTTTCTGTAATTCTCATGATAAAAATGAAATTCAGAATTCCATTCAGCTTACATGTGTTTAGAAGAGGTTCTGGAGTACTGCTCTAGTGGGTTCTCCTGCAAAGATAGTGGTGCATTTAAATTATGCAAAAAGCTTAATAATGCTGACTGGATCTGTGGGTAAAGATTGTGATTGCTCATTATGTCTATCTTCAAATTGGATATAGACTCATGATCTCATTATTATTCCTTTTATGCCTAGTGTTATGGTTTGTGTCTAGGTGGCCCCCCAAGCCTCATGCAGTTGTGGAGGCATCTAAATCTAGCATTTGTGATTGGTTCCTTGTCTAGCGTTGAGATTGGCAGTGTGAGTGCTGCACCCTCCCATGGGTGGAGCCAGTATACAATGTAAGGGCCCAAAGGAGGCCTGCTTTCTCCCTTTTGCCCTGTTTGCTCTTGTGGCTTGCTGGCGGGCATGAATGGCTTCCCCCTCAGCCATGCCACCCTGCCTTGGAGCCAGTTAGGTATGGACTGAAACCTCCAAACTGTAAGAACCTTTCCTTCCTTCACTTTGGGAGTCAAGTATTTTATCTCAACAAGGAAAGAAAATTAACCAATACACCTAGTGTTGCATTTTTGGAAGGACATGTAACAATGGAACCTAATAAAAATTTGTCTCTTCAAATATTTGTTCCTTGCATTTTTCTAGGTAACATATGAGGATTTTGCACAAAAGTTTAGAAAGTTGCAATTTTGGTATAAATGTATTAAAAAAAACTATACATGTAAAAAACACATAATTATTTCACTAAATACAATCATTCAACTATAGTATAATTGTTCAACTATTATGCAGTTATGTAATTATTATTATTGAATATCAACTACTCTTCTGAAGACACATACATTTAGCTACTGAGAATGACTCTTAATTATCCTCAACAGTTCCAGGTATTTATTTTTTTAATCTGGATTATTTATATATTTGTGTGTGGGAGAGAGAAAAGGGATTGGGTAGGAGAGGAAGAGGAGAAAAGAGGAAAGAGAGTGCGAGAGAGAGAGAGAGAGAGTTATATGTGAGGAAATCTACATGAAGAATATATGAGAATTCCTTGAATTATTTATTGTAACAATGTACTTTTATCAAACTAGAAGTTTAAAAAATGATTTTATTTTTCTCTTATCTTTTATGTATAGGTAAATAGGGTTAAGTATAAAAAGTACTCCCAAAATTTCATGTATTCAGTGGTGGGGAGTTTGGAAGGTGACTGGATCATGAGGTCACTATACTCATCAGTGTTACAGGACTTCTTGAACTGCTTCATAAAGTGACAAGAATGGTGGGGACAGTATGATCACAGAGAGGGGAGGTATTTTGAGGGGAATTAATCACTGTAATAAATTCTTAAGGTATATCTTGATCACGCCTCAGTTCATAGAGGTCAGTGATAAAAGCAAAGAGACCGAGACAGAGTCCACTGTGTAATCCAGACTGGAAATAATGGTGGGTCAGACCAGGATGGGAATAATGGAAGCAGTGACAACTGTTAGGTTCTCAGTGTGTTTCAAAGGTAAAGGCAAAATATGAAACCTTGGCTCTGGCATGTAAAATAAAGCGAGAAGTCAATAATATCTTCAAGGGTTTTCATGATGAGCCGTGGAAATACTAAATGGACATTAATTAAAGTGGAGGAGGCTGTAAGCAGAGCTAGTTTGGAAGTGGGAAAACTTGGCAGTCATGTTTTCATAGAATGAACTTGTAATTTATATTAGGTTTCCAAGTGGAGATTCTAAAAGTATAGTTGGCTTTAGCAAACCAAATTACTATTCAAGGACAATCTGAAGTATCTGAAGCCACTTTAATTTTCTTCTTGATGGCTTATTTTCATCTCCAGAATTATGAGTCTTGTCAATACTTTCACTATAATGAATGTATGAAAGAATGATGAGTAAATTTATTAATTTATCTTTGTAATTAATTAACAGAAGAAAATTTTTGAAGTATAAGGCCACATAACTCTTAGCCCCTGCGCCTGTCTGTATATTATGCTGCTCATTCTTCAGGATAAACTGCAGAAGTGAATGGTGTGGATCTTTTACTACAGGTCCCTAGTGACAGATAACAAGTTGTCTCCTGACTGACATTTGGATCAACATCAAGAGTTCCAACTCATCATATTCTAGAGCAATGCCACTACCATAATAAAGGGTTTAATTTACAGAAACTCTTGAGCCATATGACTTATTTGATAGTTCTCTTACATAAATAGTTCAACAGAGACTCTGGGCACATACGCATACATTTTTCAACGTTAGCATTCATAGTAATTTAGTTCAAGTTGTCTGTTTCTTTAGTGTGGCATCCAAGCAGTTTTCATTTTAGTAAAATTAATAGATATTTATTTTTGCTCCCAAAGACAAGGGTATCAATAGCTATCTGAATGTGATTATTGCTTCTTTCCTGTGGTTCTTGTCACTAATTTATTACACTCCTTCATTACTGTTGCCCATTACTTTACAGATAAAGGCAGTGACACATACTTTTTTTTAAGCACATATGTTGAGTTCCATATTATTGCCCTAATGCATAAACACTTCCCTAGTATTAGTAGGCGAATATTTCACTGGAGCAGTTGCTGATGCTTGAAATATAAATGGTACATGCATAATACTTTACTTTTCCTTCCCTTCTATAAACTTTCACCACTAGTTGATGATGACTAAATATTTAGCACCCAGGAGCATTGAAGTACATCTCTCTAACCTCTAAATAATTTGTAAGTAAAAGGTGACATTTAAGTAACACGTGGCTCTCAAAAGAAAGACTACGATGTTGAAGTTTTGGGTAGACATCCATACTGGACTAGAGTAGATTGAGTCTGCAGCAAATCATCTAGATTTCTAACTATATAAAGCTGGAAATCACTTCAGAAAATGTGTAGGGGATGTTTATGTTTTAGGAACACTCTGTAGCTGATATTCTGTAACCCACTTATATGTATTATTTCATAGAAACTTCATAGCAATTCTGGGAAGGCAATTTATTTTCAAGATAAGACCACTGAGGCTATAAAATGGCTAAGGTACTGGTGTAAGTACCATAAAAAAAGTGGGAGATTTGATGTCCAAGATGTTTGTTTTCCATGTCATTCAGCCTCTCATTTCTCTCATTTTATACATGAAGAAAATACTTAGAGATGCTTATTGAGTTACTCAAGTTTATGCAGGTGGTTTATGACAGAGCTGGGATTAAAATGTCTGATCTCTCAAGAGTCTTTTTCATCTGCATTAGTCCTTTCTCTTGAAAAAGTCTATAATTCACAATACTTAGGTTTGACCTTATTTAGAAACTATAGAATATTTCACAACTTGAATTTTCTCTTGAAATAATTGGTTCTGGATTTCAAAAATGAAGTAAAGGAAATTATTGAACAATTTAACTCTGTTAGTATGGTTCCCCCCTCCCCCTTTTTTACAAACATTTTTATTTTAGTATGTACTTGTAATACATAATGATTACATTCATTTTGGGGAGTTGGTACATGTACATAACACACCTTAATTCTTTTTATGTCCCTTTCCTCTTCCCACCCTTCACCTCTTTCTATCTCTTGATCCCCTACCCACATGCAAAAGATCTATCTCCCTGTTTTTTATTATCTACCTTTTATTTTGCTCTTTGATTTATTTATATTTTGGGGTTCTCACAGTAGGGTAATCATGTGACATTTAAGCTTGTGTTTCTGACTTACGCTTTTTATCTGATTAGTCAAGTGGTTGTTTTTTGCTTGACTTTGGAATTAGAGTTGCCTTTTGGTGGGCAAACCTTCACTGAATACTTTTGATAGAAAATTGAGAGCTGGACAGTTGCTTAATCAATGATACAGCTACAAGAAATAAGAAACCAGGGGGAACTTGTGATCCTAGTAGGAACTTTTTGGTGAAATATTTCCAACTTTAAATAGCTAATATATCCATTCAACCCAGAATCATCTATTGAGTATTAAATACATGCCAGATACTCATAGGTCTAGGGTTATAAAATTGAGTGAAATAGAATCTCTGAATTTAGGGATCTCAATAGTTAATTGTAATGGAAAACATAGACAAGTAAATATGCAATTGCAGTTTTAAATAGTATTCCAGATAAAATATAAAGTTAATATAGCATAGATAAAATATAAAGTCAGCTCCAGATAAAAACCCAAAATTTAATAAAGAATTATAAAATTCTATGGGTAGACAGAGGGCTATTTGAACTGTTGATGGTAGAAGGTGGTTGCAGCCCAGTCAGGCATTGCCTGTGAGAGGTTAAAATAGGAAATGGATATAGTTTGATTTTTACTCTTGATTTTCTTCTGCCATTGTCTTGGGACACCCAGTACTTGATTGATTGCCTTGGAAATTGGTAGCTACATCTTAGACTTCTGGTACCCGCATTTATACTGTAGGGCTCATTTAGTCTTGGATAGTGCTTGGGTACTCATAGTAGGAATATAATATCATCATGAGATTTAGGACTATAGTCACTTCAAAAAAAAAAAGACAACAAATACAAATCACAGACACCATGTAAATTAGGACAAGCATTTCAGATAAATATAAACACTCAGCAAAAAGAATCAGGTAAGATATTAGAGTTATATAAAAAGGAAGTAATCATAAAAGAGCCAATTTATTATAAAAATAGTTTAAATTAACACAATAGGTGGGATGTTTATATCTGAAAAATTGATTAGGTCACCAAAAGTAAAAAGAAATTTCCAGAAGGAGGCAGGAAAAACAAATATGTTTATAACACATATAATATATACACACAAAGAGATGGGTGTAGAAATTGAATGTCAGCATCTAGATAATAGGAATTCCTTAAAATTAAAAACATAGAGCTGATTTTGATAAAGTAATAGAGGTAGATTCCACAGATTTAAAGATTAAGAAAGATGACCAATCTAAGTAAGAATAGAGAGTGCAGAATATCAGACTAAAAATAAAGATTCACTCCAAGGCACATCAACACATGATTTTTTGAAATATAAAGGACAAGTTGCTACAAAAGGGGAATGGGTTGAGAGCAAGATAGTTTTTGTTATGTTGGACAGTCAGAATCAGGCCCATGGAGATTGTCTTTGACAACAGATTTCCTCTGTGGAATAGCCAAATTTGTGGTTTTCTTTTTAAAAACTCTGCTCAGTAAGATGTAAATTAAAAGGCAGAGGCTATGGAAAATCTTCTGATTCTAGATATGGTGATGGAAGAGGGCCACCAGGAATGAGGTGAATCAATCACCTTCATGCCCCAGTTTTCCTATAATGGCTGGTACGTGGAGAAGGTAAATGTCTGACCTAAGAAGCAGATAACTGGATAGGTACATTCATAGCAGAACAAAAACCATCAAGGAATGGAGAGCTGACTGCAGGACAAGTAGATGAATGTGTATATCTCAGCAAGGATTCTTCCGTGTCCTTGCAGATGAATGAACTCATGCAGAGAATTCTCTTTGCAGGGATCCGGCCTGACATGCAGGTCTATAAATGTACATGGTTGCCTCATTATCTTTTTGATAGTTTAATAATATAGTTTTTCAGATCATTTTCTTTATTAGTTTGTGTTTGTAGTACCTTATGTTTACATTCCTTGTGGGGAGTTGTTAAATGTACATTATATATCTTAATTCACTTTTTCATTCTGTTTTTCCTCCCTTCCTTCTCTGTCTCCATCTCTTGATTCCTTTCCCCTTTGAGAAAGATCTATCTTCCTACTTTCTATTAACTATCTTCTATTTTTCTCTTGATTTGTGTTTTCAGTTTCTCTAATAAGAGAAATCATGTGATACTTAAGCCTGCGTGTCTCATTCGTTTCACTTAACGTTATGGTTTCAAGGCACATCCGTTTTCCTACAAATGACTCAAGTTCATCTTTCTTTGTGACACAGCAGTACTCTGTTGTGTTTAAATACTACATTGTCTTTATCCATTCTTCTACTGATGGACATAAATATAGTTTCAACAAATATTTTTTTTCCATACTGAGGATTTAATATAGGGCCTTTACAGTGAACTATATCCCCAGTCCTTTTTAATTGTTTTTGAGTTTCAAAACTCAAAACTCAAAACTCAAAACAAGTTTAAGTCCTTAAATCAACCAGTTTGAGCTCAAACTTGTGATCCTACTGCTTCACCCTCCTAGAAAGCTAGGATTACAACTGTTGCCCCAGGACACCTGCTTTAGATAGTTTTATGTTGAATGTTGACCATCTGTCTTTAATTAAATCACAAAAACACTGAATATGAAGAGAAATGAATAAAAGCCTGCATATTTAGTTAAAAATAAACATATAAAAAGTATATCAGGCCAGGTGTGGTGTGCATACCTATAATCTCAACACTCTGGAGGCTGACGCAGGAGGATTGCTGCAAGTTCAAGGCCAGCCTGAGCTATATAGTGGGACCCTGTCTCAAAAGAACAAAAAACACATCAGAAGTTCTAAAGATGAAAAGCAAATCAAACCTATAGGAACAAGAAATAATTTAATATCAGACTTGTCCATAGAATTGGATGTAGAAAGATGATGGTTTAACATTTTGTAGTTTTGAAGGAAAAAGACTGAGCAGAGGATAAAGAAGTTAATGCATTTGCCTGCCATCTATTTCTATTCCTATTATAAGACTGGGGAGGGGGTTGTACAGGTAGATGGCATTCTCTATGGACAAAGCAGGTAGCCTAGTCTAGTACCCATACAAACATGCTGATAACAGACTTTCTGATAAATAGACATAAATGATACTTAACCTGGGAGAAATCTTTATGTGTAGAATACTCATTCCAGGATATATCTGACTTATGATTGCACATGGTAAACAAAACTATATTCCTTGCATTTCTGAGACATGACTCTACAGGAAATGTCAAGTAAGTTGACAACTATCTGGTGTACAAAACAGATTTTTTGCAACCTATATATGTAACAGGTAACTTATACACAATAGTTAAGAGATCTCATCTATTAATCTGGCCAGACTGCATATCAATGGAAGAGGAATAATTTATAGAGCCATGTTGAATGTCCCAGATCTCTGAGTCACTTGTGCCTCTTGATTGCTTCCACACTTGAAATTATTAATGAAGTTTGATATTGGGTAATACCTTAGAGTCATGTGAGTCGGATTTGACAGTCTGATTCTCTATTAGCATAGAATTTAGAATTTTATGTCCAGTCAAGTCATCTGGTAAAGTCCTTAATTTGATAAAGCCTGTTTTACGCACACACACACACACACACACACACACACTAACATAGATAAAAAATATTAGAAACATTTCCCTAAAATTAGAATTGAGAAATGAGACAAGGATGACTACTACCACCAGTTCTTGTTAACAGTATTCAGGATGTCTAGGTAATATAAAATAACAAAAAGAAATGAAAGGCATAAGAATTGGAAAAGATGAAATCACGCCAATGTTCTTCACAGATGATATGGTTGTCTACTATTAGTCCCCCCACAAAATCTATAAAAAAATAGGAATAATAGTGCTTTATATTCAGGTGGCTGGATATAAAATCATTAAAGAAAAATTGATTTCTTATGTAAGTATTAATAAATGATTAGAAAAAATAATATCAAAAGGCAACATTTATTATAGCATTACCAAATCAAGTATCCAGTAGCAAATCTATCAGAAATTATGCAAAATTAAAAATTTTATAAGAAACATTAGTCAAACCTAAAAATAAAATGATATTCATGAATATGAATATTTAGCATAAAAACGTTAATTTGTTTTGTACTGTATCTATATATACAATAACAATTATAAAAATCTCAACAGGATTGTCTTTGAAACTTATAACCTGATTTAAAAATTGTATGGTAGTATAGATGTCGAGAATAGTGTAGATACTTATACAGAATTGCGAAGAGGGGTGACATGACCTGGCATCAAGAGTCTTTATAAAGTTACAGTCATTGAGGCAGTATGTTATTTTTCCTGTCATTTACAAGTTGCCCACATATGAAACCTAACCTAAAATTAGATTTCTACATGTGAAAATTTGATATATAAAAGTTATAGTCTCATAGATGAATGGAGAAAAGAGAAAGCTAGTCAATAAATTGGCCAAACATAATGAAAAATCAAGTTAGATGCTCAACTTCCATGAAGTGAAAAATCAATTTCAGGTAAATGAAGGATTTAAATATTAGAAGAAAATGTCTAAATACCTTAATAAAAAACATATTTGAATATTATTCTAATATTGAAGGTAGAGAATGATTTTTTTAAAAACAAAACAAAGAAAAACCAAACTAATCACAAGGAAAAGTGACAATGTGAGTTTAAAACAAAAGAACTTTTCTTCAACTTGTGATGTTTTTCAGGGCCCAGTAGAATCTGGAAATTTAATCTACATGTTTTCTTGTGTGTGATAAAGGCTCCCCACAATGTCCTGACTCAGGCTAGGCAAGGATAGCCAGGGATTACAACATGGAAATAGCTTCACTGCTCTTCCGCCCTGTCTCCATTAGCTGGACCATGATCCAGTCTTGATGGCCAGAAGCTTAGACATGCAGTATACATTTAAAAATTCTTTTTTCTAGTTTTTTTGTTTTTTTGTTTGTTTGTTTGTCTTTTTGTTTATGAGACAGGGTATTACTCTGTGATTCAGGCTGGCTTTGAACTCACTATGTAGCCCAGGATGGTCTTGAACTTGTGTCAGTTCTCCTGCCTCAGCCTCCAGAGTTCTGGGATTACAGGCATGTGCCACCATGCCTGGCAGTACTACATATTTTATGGAAATATGTAGTATGGAAACCCCTCTAGTTTCAGGATTTTCTTTAACCTCACTCTTTCGACTTTATTCTCCTGCAGTTAAATTTAGATAATCTAATATTAAAGAATTGTATTAAAGAATTCATGGCATTATTTCTTTCTAATTTGAAATTTTTCTTTTTAATCTGGCACATATCTATACAGTAATCTATGAGATTATTACTCTTACTGTGTTAACTAAGAGTTGCTGACCTACTTAACATCATTCTCACACATTTGTCAATAACAAAAGATTTGCCCGGACTGAATATGGATTATGGGTCTTCAAGTGCCATTCCTCTAAGAACCATTGCATCTTTTCATACAATGAGCCATGGTCTTCGTGTGTAATCTTTGGAGACAAGTATTTCATACAGAAATATGTTGTTTACATGTTAGTCTATTTTACCCTCTGAGAAAAGAAAATCTTCAGAGTCTGGGATCATGTATATTCATTCATTCAATCATGCATGCATTCATTTCTTCACTCAACAATTCTTTTGAGTGCTTTGTAAACACATAATGTACACTAATATAATATATATTACAGATCTAGTTTTAGGTCTCAGATTTTAAAAAGTGACTAGAACATGAATCACAATGTCAAGAATCTCAAGCTTTATGAGGGAGACAGAAATTAAAATAGTAATGACCCATACTCTTAACCTGTTATAAATATTTTAATTACTTTGTTCTTAGCTCATGTTCTTTATTGGTTTTTGTACAAAATACTTTGGTTAAAGCATCTTGTTCATTTCTCTAATTAATAACAGACAATTTATTTTATTCTCTCTCCTCATTTTTTAACCAAATTAAAAACACAAAAATTCAATCTAGCATCTTTTCTGCTTTGGAAACAATAGGTATAATTTGTTCTAACTTGGTCATTCAAGAGGTGACGCCACTTAATCATTGGCATCTATGTAGGTGCTGTACAGTATCATTTTTTCAGAAGTGTTGATATGTACATGGGGTCACGTCTTGCATTAGCTTCTGCAGGCCAAGAGTCTCCAAATATAGCCATGTAGCTCTTAGGAGGCTTCCTTTATAAACATGTGTTTCTGCTGATTCTTGGAAACTTTGAAGAGAAAGGGCACATTTTCTTAATTTCAACAAGATGTCTTTTTATAAATGAAGTTCATAGACTCTTGAGACAGAAAGAGAGATTTGAGATGAAATGCTATGTAAATTTGGACAAATTAAATAATTTTGGAGCCTCAGTATCTTTGTTTTCCCCATATACATGGTAAGAATCTTGTTTAGTTATTTGAAGAAAATGGATAAGGCATCTGGCACATAATTGATGTTATAGGATGAATTGTGTCCCCCTAAAATTTCTATGTTGAAGCCATGGCCCTCAGTAACTCAGAATCTGACTTGACTTGTAAATAGACCCTTTAAAAAGATCATTAAGTTAAAAAGAGGCTGTGGAGTGAGATCCAAATCCAACGTGACCAATATCCGTGTAAGAAAAAAGATATACCGGGGTGCCGTGCACAGAGGGATGCCCACCCGCAGAAGCAGCAGGAGGACTGCCCTCTATAAGCCAATAGGCCTCAGAGGAAAACAAGCCCACTTTTCCTGACCTTGGACCTGCAGCCTTGAGAAGTGTGACAAATAAATTCTTTTTGTTTAAGCTCTTCAGTTGTGTGGTATTTTGTTGAGGAAACCTTAGCAAATTAATGCACCTGCAAGAAACAAGTAGTGGCTTTTTTTATTTTTTATTTTTTTGAGTATTAGATTCAGAGCCAGTTATCATGAGTTTGAACTCTCTGCTTCCATTTCTTTATTTGTAAAGTGGAATGAATATCACCGTTAGTTTATAGTGATGATTAATTGAATTAGTATGTAAAGATTTTAGAAAAGGAATTTTTTTGTTTGTTTTGACTAAATCACCTAACATATGTGCTATTGTTAACTCACTTATATTGATTCATCCTTTCCTGCACATATTCTTTCCTACTTCTGTTCTTTGGTCCAGATTTTTCCTTCTGCGTGTAATTCTATTCACTGCAACCCCATTAGAATTCTAAACATCCATTAGAACTTAGTTTTTTTTGTGTGTGTGTGAACTTTTCCTTAGCAATTTCAAATAAAATGAGTTTTTCTTGTACTTCTAAACTCTTATAACTACACATAATTATTGACCCTAAGAGCTGTAGAATGGATAAATGCATAGATAGATGGATGGGGTGGTGCATAAATAATGGAATGATCGACGAAGGACGGGTAGACACACAATAAGCACGCTGGTATTTCCTATCAACAAGAACATTTTTCATGGTGGGTAGATTTAAGAAGTAGTGAAAAATTCTGATTGTTTGCTAATGAAATTGGCACTACACACCTTTGAAATGAATTAATAATCACAGCAAATTGTCTAACAGTATTTTAAAATTGTCTCTTTATCGTTGTTTTCTAGTTTAATAAACTTGTCAATATTGATTTTAAAATTAGTGTATCTGCATTATTACATGCCCTCTTGCCTGAATTGAAATTGAGAATTTATTTAAAAGACTTTTCCTTATTGAATGAGTGAGATAGTTGTTAGCCTTCCCTGGAAACTGAAGCTGACTGAATAGGGAACTCAACGACCGTATAAATTGAAATGAATAGATGCATATAAAGTAACATTATAATTTTCTTGTCTGATGGGAACATTGGAAAGGTTAATTAGTGTCTGTGATGATTTTCATCCCCCTTGATGAAACGACATTATGCAAATACTGAGTACAGAATAAAGACTTCCAATAAAATGAAAAAGGTTATATTATCAGTGACTGTATGTAGATTTAAATATTTTTGTTCCAGAGGGAGGGAACCTTACTTTTAATCCCCAGGTGTTGCCCTTAGGTCAAACATCTTAACTGGAGGTATTGTAATGAATTTTCTCTTTGGATGAGACCATCGTATAGTAGATAGAGTTATGAATTTATAGTTCCAATGGCTGGGAAGAAAGTGTGAGGAAAATATTTATTTTTTCCACTTCTTATATCTGTTGGTAGCACATTTAATTATTCACTGAAAATTGATCATGAGGGGCTTCCTATTGGTATCAGGTACATTACTGAACCTTCAGGGTCAAAGTATTTCACATAAACAGACCGTGCCCTTAGATGGGATGACTTCAGTTTGACTCTCACAATTTAGTTCTCATTCAGCTACACCTAGAGATAACAAAATACCTTTCCTATGCACACTGTTTATTAATGCCTATCAACACTAGGCATAAGCAATAGTAATTGATGTTTTGTAGTTTGGAGGTTAATAATGAAAGACAATTAACATTTTCTGAGCATCTGCTATATTCCAGCATTGGATTTGTATTTTATTAATTTGAAAGACTCTCACTGTGATTATATTAGGTATGTCTGCTGTAAGAGTAACCTTTCTCTGTCACCGAACTTATTTTACTCTGTTGGAGGCAGGGAGTTAAGTGCCATTTTCCTACTACAGAGTACACTCATTGAAGACTGAGGTCCTAAGTTTCTTGTTCATTTCTGTGTTCTGATTACCCAGTGTGATGTTTGGCACATAGTAGGAGCTCAATTAATATTGTTAGAAAATGAAAATTTTATAATCCTGTTTAACCATTTCATTATCCTTGTAATCTCTTTGCATCTTAAAATTGCAAAGCTAATAGCCTTTGGAATACATGTGAAAATAGTTATAGTCCAGATTAAAATGGAAATTAAAACTACAGTACACATTTTCCTTTTCCTAATACTTAATTACATGAACAAAACATGTTACTAACTAACCTCTCATTTTCCACTTCACTCACATACATATTACAATAGCTCCATCACTAGAAAAGGAAAGCAGTGTAATCTTATGCATCAATCTTGAAAAACTCAGTAGCCAAAGATGACAATAGTCTAGAGTAGAACAGAGAGGTGCCACACAGTTTGGCTTCTGGTGGTGCCTGCCCTTTCTTCCTGTTATTCTAGCAACACGGTGCCCCTGTATTTCTGGTGAAATTTAACTATTAAGTTGACATTGCTTTTAAAATTCTCATTAATCTGAACAAATTTAGAAAGATTTGAAAATGCATGGCCAGCCTTATGTTACTCTTACTGAAGCCTGGGAGGAGAGTCAATCCTGGGACAGAATGATTGCCAAAATCTCAGAAGAAAGAGAGACCAGTTTTACCCCAAATCCCGTATCTAGTTAGTCTATTTTTCTTCCCACATCTTTTATTTTCTTAATTAGAGAGACTATACAGACTCAAACAGTAGTGAGGTACAAGAATGGGTAGGACAATACACCAAAACATCATGCATATCATTTCAGAGCAAAGAGAATTGGTAAGCAGAATGCCTTTTTATTTTATGATGTAAAAAATTGTAATAATATCCCAAACTATTACAGAAAAATGAAATTAAAGGCACAAAAAAGGGACAAAAAATTAAATATACTCATAGACAGAAAGACATTTATGCCAGATAGAATTAAGATTTTCTAATCACAGTTTCTATTTTAATGTTCTTCCACATAGACACTTACTTCTCAGATAAAAAATCTCAGGTATATACTTCTCAGGTATAAAATCCACTTAGGCAC
>RJWT010029552.1:0-14951 GCA_004365215.1 Cuniculus paca | reverse complement strand
AACGACCCCACCCCACTGGTAGCAAATTCTGTCTTGGTTTTCTTTTCTCTCATTGCTGGGACAAAACACCTGACACCCAAAGTGAAGCAAAGGAAGGTTTATTTAGCTTACAGTTTCTGGAGAGTTTAGTTCATAATCAGCTGGCTCCAAGGCAGGGTGGCATGGCACAGGGGCAACACTTCAAGGTCACAGCCAGAGCAAAAAAGGGAAAGATAAACCTCTTCTTCTCCCTTATATGTACACAGACCACTCCCAACCCCCATTAAGGGAAGGTGTAGCACTCATAAAATCTCTGCTATCCTTTGCACAAGATGAGGATATTTACAAAGTAAGAACCCTGGCTCCCTACTGAGTGTCTCAGTTAAACTTCTAAACTTCTCAAGTTGACACAGTGTATCAACCATAACAGTCTTCAAAAATCAAAATGTTTCCTGTTGTAGTGGGTGTACTTAATGCATTTGTGGGAAATTAAATGTTTTCTGAACTTGGGTGCCTTGCAATTTTTGGTTGCTTTTGTGTGGACCATCATTCTTAACTGTCATCATTTTTGTTACCACTCCTATCTCATAAGTCTTCGATTGACACTTGATTTAATGGAAACTTTGTGGAACTTAACCTGCAAGAGGTGATGATGTGGGTAAAGAATTCATGGGATGAAATTACTGACATCTGTGTTGCCAACGTGAGCAGGCTACATGCACAGGGAGTGCTCACTTAAGGAGAGTTCTATTGTTGCACATGAGAGATTGGGGCCAATGATTCTACACGAGTTATAAGAAATTCAGGCTAGAATTTGGAGTCTGGAGTGTTATGGTAATGTTCCAAAAGAAAATGACATGACTATATTTGAATAAATGTAGTTGTACATGAATAAATGTAGGTTGTTGTATATGAATAAATGTAGATGTTGTATATGAATAAATGTACATGAAAAAGACATCCCCTGAAAATAAGCTCTATTGCATCCTTTGGAGTAAAAATTAATATAACAGCCAATCTTATTTTGGGGGAAAATGCAGTATCTGAACCATAAAATTCTGCTCCTGGTCCCCAAAAGACTTATGCACATTTATTTATACAAAATGCATTTAGTTTATCTCTAAGAGTTGCCAAAGTCTTGTTTCAGCAGTGCTGAAAAGTCCAAGCCCAAAGTCTCCTGAGACTCAAAGCAAACCCTTAGCTGTGAGCCCCTGTAAAGATCAAAAAGCAGATTAAACACTGCTAACATATAATGGCACGGGGTAAATATTCCCTTTCCAAAAGGGAGGAATAAGAAGATAGAAGGAAATGAGAACAAAGCAAGACTGAAAATATTAAATCTTGTAGTTCCATGTCCAGCACCTGGGGAGATGGGGAGACATGATCTCCAAAGGGCTTGGCTGGCACTGATACTACAGCATTGCCGATTGCAGCCTACATGGCTTCTCTCTTGAGATGGTTTTTCCCCTGCCTTTAGCTTTCCTTAGATGTTCAGTGTTCCTCGGTTCTCTAACTTCCTGGGGTCTTGACTGCACTTTCAGCTTTTCATTCTCACAGCTTCACTCACTGCCCATTCGGAGGCAAACTACATGGTCTCGCAGATCTCCTGAAATCTGTGACTCCACAACTCTTGTGTTCTGCATGCCCATAAAAGGTGTATAACAGGGATGACACCAGTGTCTGCTTTCCAGTTTGGGTAGTAGGCCAGCTCCATTGGATCATGGTTTCAGAGCCCTCCAAGTGCTGTTATGGCTAAGTGCTGTGAACCAAATCCCAGGGAACCAATTCCCTGGGCAGTTCTTGAGCAGCACACCCTGGGGCTCTTTCTCAAAACGAAGTATTTCACTTTTGCACTTTTGAACCTGAGATGGGTGGGGTCTTGTAGATTTCTGAAATGCCCTTAAGGCATCTTTTCTGTTTTCCTGATGCAAACTACTTGGCTGCTTTTTAATACTAATCTTTTCAGTAACCAAGCTCTTCTTGGCCAAAACTTTACAGGTAGACAATTTTACAGGCACTTCCTTTCTGGACACCAGCAAAACTTTTCAAAATATTCAGCTCCACTTTTTGCCCTACCTCTCAAGGTAGATATGACTAAAGTGTCTAGCAGTATCCATGCCACAACCTCAACATTGGGCTGCATTGAAATTTACTATACCAGATTAATTAGGCTGCCACTAGTCTCCCATAGTCTCAGGACATGAAAAAAATGGAGAATAATTTTCTACCAGAGTGTAATACACCTGGTCTCAGTTGCCAATGGAGTCCTTGTTTCCAACTGAAACTCCTTGAGCCTAGCCTTTACAATTTGCATTTCTTTTAGCATTCTGGTTTTCTGAGCTCTGACTAGGATTTTCCATCAAGCTTAGCTTACAGAATCATAATGCTTCTCTAGCTGGCATCTCCAAACTTTTCTAAACAACTCTTCCAAACCAGTTCCAAAGACTTCTTAACCACATGGTCAAGTATATTCACAGCAATGATTTCACCTCTCTGGTACTAAAATCTGTCTCAGTCACTTCCCTATTCACTGGGACAAATCAAATCCCACAATTTAAATGGAAAAAAGTTTTATTTTTGGCTCACAATTTCAGAAGTTTCAGTACATATTTGGCAGGCTCAAACACAGAAAATGGCATGGTTGAAGGGCCTGGGCAGAGGAAAACTGCTCACATAATTATGATCAGGAAGCAGAGAGAACGGAATAGCCAAGGAGGGAGGTATACCCTTTAAAGTCACACCTCCACTGACTCCTCCTGACCAAACCCTACTTGCTAATCAGTCACCTTCCAAAAATCCCTGCCTATGAGTCCAGGGGACATTCTCTCTTTAATCCATATCGGTGGTCTCAAACTGTCTATTGAGCACATGGGTAGGTGCTGATAGTATCCCTAACACATACTACCCATCTGGAAAAAAGAGCTATCTTTGGAAGGCACATTGACACAGTGTAGTGGTAGGGAAGAAAATAGGAGTGAAAATAATGTGGAATGTCAGTGAGGCTCACAGAACAATGACAATAGTATTACAATCAATATTTTGTATTTTATTCTGAGTTGCTGTGGTGGATTACCAACTAATGGTTAACTTTGTAATATCCAGCTGAACTGAATCAGCCAATGGGCCACCTGAGGATTGTTGCCTGGAGCACAAAAAGAGAACTGGAGTGGAAGATGGTGTGTTGTTGATTCTTCTGGAGAAGCTTGTTAGGCTGGATTTCTTGATAAGAACTCGGCTGTTCTCGGTGGAGGAGCTCGGGTCCTGGCTGTCGCTGAGGATGGATGCAATTCTTGTTGGGGAAGCTCTGGTTCTTACCTTGAGCGTTGCTTCTTGGCACTAGTGCAGATCCCTCAACCTGCTGGCCAGATTCTTCATCCTGCTGGTGTAGACTTTCTTGTTTCTGCCACTGACCTTTGTTCATTCCCAGTTCAAATCCTTGATACAGACTTGCATGAGACATTGTCATGGGCTCTAGGTCTTTGGCTGGACTCGTGCAGAACATTGCTGTGGGTCCAGGCCATTAGATGGATTCTTTGGGTCTCCAGTATGTGGACACATCTCCCAGGTTCTTCTGCATTTGACTCTTTGGGTGAATATTATAAAATAATCCTATAAATTATGTGCCCTGTATTAAATCTTTTCACTTGTAAGCCCTTGCTACAACAGTTGTTAATGAATCACATAGCAAAATTAATGACTTCTTTTATAGTAATTTCTCATTTCACAAGCACTTATGTGCACAAACAATTCAGTTCACAAACAGAAGTGTTTGGCAAAATTTTTCTTTGTGAGCTCTGCATTGAATGATGAACAAACTGTGGCCATCTTCCCCACATAAACCCACATGCAGCCATCCTTTCCAGAATCATGGAATGAATTAAGTTCATGAACTAAGGTATTTTGTATGTTGGCCAGGTTTTCTCTATGATGCTTTGAAACATAAGTTCTTAAAAAAGAGATTTTCCAAAGAAGTTTGTGACTTTTAATGTTTGTCCATTTTAATACTTCTAATGGAAAAAAGTCAGAAATAATAGATATGACAGTAAAAACTATTTTGACAATAAGATAATAAATAACATGGGGGAGGATAGAATCGAAAAAAGAGCACTGATTTGGGGATTGATCCTGAGTTCGAATCCCAAATCTACTAAATAGCAGTGTGGCATGAGTAAGTTGCTGATCTGCTCTCTGAACTCGGGTGTCCTTATCTGGAAAATGTGACAGTGCTGTATCAGGTCATTTAGTTTTGGTTTCTCTAGCAGCAGAATTTGAGGAGAGATGCTGTTGGGCCTCAGGAGTTTGGAAAATTTAAGGCTCATTATGTTGTGATTCTGGAAATGCGTAATAAGCATGTGAGTGTTTTCCCCCAAGTTACCTTTGGTGGAATCACTATTTTTAATTTTATGATTCTTCTTGTTAATAACAAACTATTGTTAGAGTGTCACATTTATTTTTGCAGCAGGTTGGTACCTTTTCTTGTAAAAAGGATGTCTGAGAGGCATTGAATAGTTTTTCTATATTTATCGTATATAAGCAAAATACTCTAGGGGAAAAAATTCATTCTGGCCAACTAAGGAATGAAGGAAAGAGAAGTGGTAGGGGAACCTGTCACCCCATATGGAGCAAAATTTAATGTGAAATCCCAGTTAATTGTCTTTTTCAGTCTCCTTCTTTCTTTTCTTTCCTTTTATTTGCTCCCACCTTCCTTTTCCTTTTTCTCCCCTCCCCTTTGTTACTTCTAATTTTTTAAAAATTTGAATTTTCCAAGTCCTTTCTAATTCCTCTAATGCTTTTTGAGGTTATAGTATAGAATTGGCAGTATTTTTATGAACACTTTACAAACTTACATGTAGATTTTTAGGCAGTATACAAACATCTATTCTTTGGGCTTATGTAGACTTTTCTCTTCAACCAGTCTTGAATAGGGAGTCCCTTCTTAGTTCTGAAGTTGCACATATGTATGCTGTTCACAGTTTTATAGCTTTGGAATTGTAGACTCACTCAACACTTCATTCTCCTAAGAGGAAAACTTGGGAAGCTAGAGAGGGGAAATGACCTTGACCACAACATTGTTCCTGAGGCAACCAAGGTTGGAGCCATTCGTTGCTTCCTAGTCCAGAACACACACTTTCTTTTTTTTTTTTTTTTGGCGGCACCAGGGATTGAACTCACAACCTTGTGCTTGCCGGGCAGGCGCTTAGACCGCTGAGCTAGATCCCCAGCCCTCAGAACACACACTTTCATAATGAAATTGTTAAGGCTTTCTGGACAATAAAACAGGAGTCTTTGAGCCTTTGTCTGGGCTGAAGCCAAAAGTCTTAGAGTTAGCAAAATGAGTCTTGTGACCTGAGATTTTATAAACCAGGAGCCTGGATGTTCTGAGCTATTTGCCAGTGAGTGAAGCTTTAGGGTCGGGTGTTTTAAGGGTTGCAGTGGGAGGGCACAGGCAAAGATTTCTTGAGAGTTTCTGACTTCTGCTGCATTTCCTATGTGGTAAAGAAAGATATAACTCCCTACAACTTCAGCCAAAGGACCAGGGGTGGAAGGGAGCAATTTTGGAGGACTGCAGCGGTCCCTGGAGTGTAGTGGTCATAATGATTGGCATGTGACTATTGACTAGTGAGGAGAGGTCAAGGTTATCTGTCTAAGGAGGGAATGAGAATTAGAGCAAGAAAAATTGGGCTGCCCTTGGAGCTAGCCACACATCTACCAACAACAGGGGCAAAAATATGTATTTCTCAACAGTCAGATAAGGGACATAAAGAAAAGAGCCTGCCTAAAAATACCCAGAGAAGAGATGACATATTAGCTTTCTATTGTTACTGTAAAAAATTATCACAAAATTGATAGATTAAAACAGCAGACATTTATTCCCTCAGAGACTGGACATCAGAAGTCAGATATCAAGGAGTCAGTAGGTTCATGTGGAGGTTCTAGGAGAGAGTTCATTCCTTGCACTTTTCAGTTTCTAGTGGTTACTGGTATTCCTTTTATTGTGGCTCTATCACTCCTATCCCTGCTTCTGTGGTCACAGTACCTTCTCTTCTGTCTTTGTCAAATCTCCTTTTGCCTCTGTCTTCTAAGGATACTTGTGATTACACCTGGACAACCACAATAACTTCTCCATCTCAAAGTTTGTAATCACTTCTGCAAAGTACTTTTTTTTTTTTTTACTCATGGGATCGACTATAGATTACATTAGAGAGAATCAATTGGATGGACCAATGGACGACATGGGCATTGGAGCTTGGGAAGCCTCCTGCATGAAGTGAATGCGTAATATCTCTGATTTCAGCTGCAGCTGCCAGAGACCCTCCCCTGAAGTGTCAGACAGCCATGCCTAACACTAAGGGAAGACATGGTCTTTTTTTCTGCCTCAGAGACTTGCCCAAAGCTACTTTCCAGAAGACTGGAAGGGAGAAAGGTGTAGTAATTGCATCCTGGGAGCAACCTTCAAATGAAGAAAAGGGATCAGCCTGCTGCCTTTCAACCAAACAGTTCTGGGATGTGTGGTTAACTTTTCAGACCCTGGTAGAACGGAAGCCCCTTTGCTTACAACAGTGATCTCAGTAATGCATCTTTTTGTTTTTTCTAAATGACTTTTCAACCTTCCCACTCCCTTATGTCTGAGTATGGAGATCACCTTCCAAAGAGGCTACCAATACTCAAATGCTTGGCTCAATCTGCTTTGGGAGATGACAAAAACGGAAAGTTCCCAGAAGCCACAAAAGTGCACCATAGGAGTCAGTATACCCAGTGGGCGTCTTCAGAGGATGACTTCTGTACCAGTTTAGTCAAATCTTTCCTGTTCTTTAAACCATGCTCTCACCACAGCCCATTCCCTTCAACCATGCAGGATCCAGAGGCAGGCAGAGTGGGGAAAGGGGAGAAACAGCACAGTTGACCATGTCCACCATATGTTGCCCTCACTCAGGGGTCTATGTTGAAGCAGGCCAACTGCAGCTGACTTACTGCTTCTGGTTCCTTTGATGCTCCACTTACTGTCAACTGATTTGCTCTGCTAGGGTCCCCTTTTTTCCTAGAAGTAGAAACTGTTCATTACTGGCATCATGAAACTATAACTCTGCTTTAAGTTCCTCTGCTAATGGTTATAGTACCAGAAGAAGTAACCAGAGCATCGGACTGCACGTCTAGAAAATAGGGAGAATTCTGTCCCCACAAAGTGTCTGGGAAGATGAAGTGAGAAGCCCTAGAAAATGACTGAAACATGGTAGATGTCCCAATAATGGGGTCTCCTGATGCTCCACGGTTACGGGGACTGCAGGAGGCTCATTTTTATTTCCCTGGTTCTTGACTGAGTGCCCGGGACATAGTAAGTCCTTAGCAGATTGGCGAATGGAGAAGTGAGGGGATCTGGAAAGCACCCCTTGATCATGGCAGCAGATACTACTGGTGTCCTGCCCCCGTCTTCTCAGGCCTTCCCCGTGCTGTTGGCAGGCAGAGCTGCTAACTGCAAGCAGCTGCATCTATTTGTCCAAGGGCTTTCTTTGCTGGCTCCCCTGTGCATGTGTAGGTTGGAAGTGCAAAGAATGAATGAGTCAAATTACTGCCAGGAGTTGTGGGTGCCAACTTTCTTGTCCCTTGGGTGGAGTAACTATGAGGTACAAGTTCTATCCACACTACTGAGATTCTCAGTAAGATTCTCAGTAAGGTAGTGATCCACAGGGGTAACAACCTTGTACTGGCCTACTTATATTTCTTGAGATCCCTAACAAATAAACTTACACTCAATCCTTGTCTCATGGTCAGCTTCTAAGGGAAACTAAAAAAAGAATCACATAACTTACATTTAGAATGTTTGTGAGGCTCTCTGGAGTGAGGCCCTTTCCTTGCCATTTTTCTTTCTGCTTGGTTCAGATTTTTTTAAATAAGTAAATTACTTGGTGTGACAGTTAAGCTTGGTTGTCACCTTGACCAGATTGAGAGACTCCTGGATAGGAGACCGAGGTGCTGTGCTCACTATGAATTAATCCATGGATGTTTATAGCTGACTGTGCTGTTAGAAGATGGGGCCCAGCTGGGGGTGGGTCACTGGAGGTGTGCCTTGGGAGGGATACCTTGCACTGGTGCTGTTCCCCTGTGCTCTGCTTCCTGGCCACCACAAAATGAGCAACTTTCTTCCATTATGCCCTTCTACCAGGATGTTTCTGCCTTGGACCCTGAACTAAAACCTCTGAAACCATGAGTCTGATTAAACCTCTTTACTTGATCTTAGCCAAAAGGCCAAGGAACCTCCCCGTAACCTGCAGCTGTTGGATATTGTGTCCCATCGTCAGGAAAGCTGACCAAGGTACTTGGCCTAACTCACAGTCACTGTGGGCTTGTACACTGTGCATGGAGGGAGGGAAGATGAGGAGAGTGAGCCAGGCCTGCAGTACCCCATAGCTGCTCTAGGAATACAAGTCTTCCTGTTTTCTTCTCATGAACATGACATCAACTTGCTCAGAAGTCACTGTCCTGGTCTGATTTGTCTGCTATTGTGAGAACAGCCACTAAATATTGTTACTTCTCTTTTTGTTTCTATTAGGAGTGAATCTCTTTGGAGACAGACTGTACATTTGCTGTGGGTCATTGTGATCTTTGCCGAATGATGTGGGGAACAGTACAAGATGGTATTTTGCCATAACCAGGACACATCAGTGGTTACAGGTAGGAGGCTCTTCCCTCTTTCGTCACTCATCTCTAGCTGCTCTCCTGGTGAAAACTGCCGCAGAGGAAGCGCTGGATAAAAGGCTCAGAAATGGACATTTTAATAACTGAAACCTCGGAAACCTTTCAAAACTTTTCAGGCTTTGAAACCTGCTTTCAAAGCCTAAAAATTCCTCCAAGGTCCTCCCGGTTCTCTTGCTATATTTTACTGTTCCCTACATCATTTTAAAAAATTAACACTTCACGTACTTACATTGGATTTTTAGGTTGGCAGATAGGATCTGTTCCTACCAAAGCACTCAGCATTTAGTTGGAGAACTAACTCCAGGGCAGAGAAGTCCATAGATTATCAGCTCAGCCATCCTCCCATTCCGACTGATGAGCACGAATTTTTAAAGGATGTTCAAAGCTACCAATTATTGCATTCATTCTAGGTGCCAGGCCCTGCACTACTTCTCTTGCAGACATTATTTAATTTTCACATTAGCTCTCCAAAATAGGTATTGTTCCTCCAGTTTCACAGGTCAAGAAACTGAGTTTGGAGAGGTCAAATAGCTAGGGAGTTGTAGAGCTGGAATCCAAGCCTGGCCCACAACATAAGTCATGGACCCCCTCTTGCACCCCCCTTGCCCATCAATCCCACCCCTCATCCCCAGCCTCTGATTTGGCTGTCAAGGGAACCAGAGAATCTAAACGTTTTATGTTGTCCTAGGAGGCTGGTATCATCTCCCTCTCTCTCTCTGTTCTAAGGGAAATTTCCCATAGCGTCTAGGCTGCTGGTGAAGGATGGGGAGGGTTTACAGTATTGTGCAGACCCCAAATGGCTTTTTAAAGTACCTAACGACTAGAAAAGCTTTGGTAGAAAGATCACCCTTGGTGTTGTGGCCCCCTCAATTAAGCGGAAGTGTGAGGTTGTTTTTCTAGCACAACTCTCTAGCTTTGCCCACTTTCCATCACAAGCCTAAGTGGAAAATCTGCAGCAGGCTCTTGAGCTGGCTGAGGAAATTCTTTATTAAGTGAGGCTACCTTGGTATGAATCCATGAGCAGATTTTTCTTGCGATACAGATCCTATCTATGTCGATTTTTAAGCAAGAAGATCAGCATGGCAATGATTAGGCCAATCACAAGTAAATCCCAGTATGGTCCAAGGGTGCTCTCCAATTTCATCCATTTCCATTTTGTTGTAAACTGCTGGCAAGAGAGAGTTAGTCAACATCCCACCCTCATACTTTACTTAGAACTATTATCTCTTCCCAAACCTACCATCAATGTCACCCTGACACCCCCTTGCTTCCTTCAGTCTTAGAAGATACAATCTTTGTTGTCTTATAGCTCTCACAGGGGCTACCACTTTTAGAATAATTTAAAAGATTTATAAAATTTAATTTCTGCTTTTTTCAAAGTATAGCTCTTTGTCATGCCACCTGCCATCTGCTTACTCGTCTCAGATTTTGATGGCAAGAACTATGTTTTTAACAAGTATATATAGCACATGTTACTTTGCTTAAGGCTTTGTACAAAGTATGTGCTGAGAATAATATCTGCCGAATGAATTCATTGGTTGTACTACAAAGTGTCAACACGTACTCAATATAACCAGCAGAATTGCTGTGTGCTTCTGTACCGTGTGGTTGTACTAAGGCTTTGAATTCCACTTATCAAAAGAAAATCAGTCCACAAAATTATTTCCCTGGTGGATCTCATTAATTTATCCCTAACAGTTACTCATTGGAATCTTCATAAATTCAGGATCTATTTGAGACAAACTTACGTTAAAAAACAGGATATCTCTGAGCAAATGCATAGTTTCCAATTTCATGAGGGCAAGGAACACAGGTACGTGAGCATCTGGACTTGTTTGAGCAGCCATATCATATAATCTCCTGGCCAAGTGAATGTCCTAGAAATAGAAAAACAGCCCACTCTCATTAGGCACAGATCCTTAAGGGATAAATAGACAGAAATATCATAATTTATATTTGTTAGGTAGAATGACTCCACCACAAGGTGTCCATTCCCTCATCCCCAGAGCCCAGGACTATGTCATGTTATATACAAAGGGTGCTTTGTAAATATAATAAGGTTACAGACCTTGGAATAGATTATCCTGAATTCTCCATATGTTGGTATCATCATAAGAACCTTGACCACAGGCCTAAAGTCAGATTAAAGTGAGAGAGATGTGGCAGGAAGAGAAGTCAAACAGATTCTAAGCATGGGAAGGGCTCAACTTGCCACTGCTGAAAGGGGCCCATGTGTAATGAAGAGAAAGAATACAAACACTTGCAAGAAAACGAGGACAACCACCCTATGACTTCAAGGGCCCGAATTCACCCAGCAACCTGAATGAGTTTGGAATGGGTCTTCCTTAGAGCCTTCAGTAAAGAACTTACCTTTGATTTTAGCCTATGAAAAACCTTAAGCAGAGGACCCAGTCAAACCATCGGAAATTTTAACCATGAGATACAGAAACTACGAGATAATAAATGCATGTTGTTTTAAGCAACATACTATGGTAGTCAGAGAAAACACAATTTCCAAAAACCTATCATGCATGGATAACAAGCTCGTATTTGTGATTTCCTTGAAAGGGGCAGAGAATACTAGATACTAAGTTCCCTAAAACACAGACAGTAAGTAATAATCATTATGATTATCTTCAAAGTACTTATACTTGAAGTTTTAAAATTTGTTTATTCATTAGTCTGCCTCTAGACCCCTGAGGATCAGGTATTAAACTATCTGTTTACCCTCAAATTTCCAGTGTGTAGTAAGTGGCTATAATATAAGTGGCAGGACTTTGATAATAATTATAGAATAAATGAGCAAACTGCTTTGGCTCTCAGGTTGGAATTCAATTCCTCAAGTGACCGTACTATATTTTCAGAGATTTTTTTAATTAAGTTGCACCATGGCAGATAAATTTTATTTCTTTAATCTACATATGGCTTAATTTGTTTGCTTTATCCTTGCTTTGTTTGCCCAAACAGTAATGGAAAGGGTAAGGAGTATTACTTTCAAAGGCTGAAACATCCTGAGCATGTCCCAGAATTATGTTTTGCTTGAGTGCCTATGGATTATTTTCAAAGAAAGGGAAGAATAGGAGAGATTTTTAGAATAAATTTCTATCCCTATCTATATTTTTTTTTATGTTTTCTGCTCCATCACCTATGCTTCAGAAGTTGAGAATCCTCAGGGCATTTGCTAAACCCATTTCTTGGGTTTCTGCTTGTCGCTACTTAAGTTTTTTTAAGGCCTTGAGATTCATTGGAGAAAGAAGAATGTTCTGCTTAAAATATTTAAAATTCAGGAGATTGTTTGGAACAAATCTTCCTGGCAACAGAGAAAATAGATGCTGTAGAAACTCTGATTTATGTCTCTAGTTCCAACATGTTCAGTGGGCGTTGCTATGTTAGCACCCTGCAGATTATAATGGCTGCATCAGTGCCACACGGGAAAGGCATACTGACTAGAAGAGGTCATTCAGGGAAAGAGATTTTGTCAATAGCTCAGGCATTCATTCTTAAATTAATAGCTACTAATTTATTTCTTGAAGCACAAACATTACCATTCAGCCACCAAGTTTATAATAAAAAGTAGCAAGAAGTACCATTAAAGTGGGATGGGATGTGAAAAATATTTCTTAAAATTCTCAAAGAAAAAAAATTCCTGAATGCTTCTGGCTAACTAGGGCAACTCATAAAAAGAAAACTTTATAGCTAAGCTTCAGAGAAGATTTCTCATTCTTTGACCCTATTTAGCAAAAAACTCAAATCAATCAAACACAAAATTTCTTCTTGGTAAATAGGAAATGCTCCTTTTGAGGAGGCCCAGGTTCAGTAAATAAAATATCCATTGATAGCTAAACCACTTAGATATAATTTATCTGTGGTACATTTAAATTTATTTTACTTTAAATTCAGTGTTTTTAGGAGGTTATGTAAACCAATTTGCAGACTTCTAAAATAATCTGTTTCTTACTGAAATGTCAGGTGTGCCACAGTACTACTTAATGTTCAGATGTTCAAAATAGCTTCTTATAATTCGAAGATGCATAATTATCCATCAATAAAGTAGGATACAGGATTTCTGCAGGCCCAATTCCTTGGATGTCATCAAAAATTTCTTATACTAAGAGTGAACATGTGAATGGAAAAGTAGTTATTTGAGTAATTTACTTTCGTGTCATTTTTTTTTTCTGTGCTGGTGACTGAACCCAGGGTCTTGTACATGTGAGGCAAGTGCCCTACCTCAAGCTATATACCCAATCCCTATTTTCTTTCTATAAATACACCATATGTTGATTAGAGAAGACTGAAAATACAGAATTGAACAAATAGGAAAAAAGGCTGTCCACAAACCCACCTGTACACAGGAAACTAGTGATAAAATTTTATGTACATTCTTTATATATATATGTTGGAGATATATATATATATATATATATATATATATATATAATCTCCTTTAACTTAGGAAGTTTTAAATTCTGCATAATATTTTGTCTTCTGCTAACCTAACAATACATTCTAGAAATATGTCATGTTATTGGATATGCTTCTGGTGGATAATATTTTTATTAAATATATGGTATAATGACCAATATTCATTAAGTACTGTGTACAAATGAGTCACTACTGTCTTTTAGTTAGTGTTACAATTCTTTAGTGCAGCTAATATTAACAACTTCATTTTAAAGATGAAAATACTGAAGCACAGAGAAGTTAAGTCAGCTACCCAAATTCCTGATTTATGAGTGATGGAACTGGGATTCAAATCCAGAGACTCTGTTTCTAGCTTGCTCACTTAAACAATTGGCATAAAATACAAACAACTGCATAATAATTTGTATGACACATCTTCTATTTTGAAACAATTAGATTTTAAATAGTTTCCTGTAAAATATATATATAATTTTTTACATATTTTTGATTGTTAGCTAATAGACATTTATTTATGAAAGGTTATAACCATTTCTATTAAATGTGTGTCCTATCTTATCAGAATATCTTCTTTCTTTCTTTCTTTCTTTCTTTCTTTTTTTTGTCTTTTTGAAACAGGGTCTCGCTATGCAGCTCAGGCTGGCTTTGGTCTCACTTTTTAGCCCAGGCTGGTCTTGAACTTGCAACAATCCTCCTGCCTCAGCCTCCTGAGTGCTGGGATTACAAGTGTGCCACCACATCCAGTTCAGATTATCACATTTCTGGGATGACCATTTTAACTATCATTTTAGCTTATTCTTTCTGCACAATAATTTTATTCTGGTGTCTAAAACTTTAGCTGTAACACTCCATAGGTGATCAGACTAGGCAAATGAGAAATATAAAATCTTTGTGCCTTAATTACTTTTATTTTTGACACATCTATTTATAATGTATTAGTAGATGTGATTGTGTTTTCCTGTAGGACTTGTCAAAAATATATTATCTAGTAGGTCTAAATATATATATTTGAAATTCACTTCCAAATAATAATTTTCCCTCATTTTATGTCTTTCTTTAAGATGCCTTTCCTAGTCATCTTGTGTTTCTCATACTCCATATTCCAAAAATATTTTAGAGCAGGACCTGAGAGTCCTAATTCCCTACCATATGAAATGATTATTTCCTCTTGTTAATGTTTATAGTTTTTGACTTTTAATTCTTTTCAGATGTGTGTATGCATGTGTGTGTGTGTGTTTATGTGTGTGTGCACCAGTTGGGTCTTTTGCTATAGCTATGGACATATTTCTTCCATAGGGTACTATAAAATCTTTGAAGACTGTCTTATTTTTCTCATGTCCCCAGAACAAAGCATAGTTCAAGTGAATAAATAAAGGAATGAAAAGCAGAGCATAATTTGATGGGAGTTTGGAAGTAGATCTTTTAAAAAAAATTTTATTTTAAAGTAAAGAAAACAAAACAAAAGAAAGCAAATCAGAACAGAACAATGAAAGTGATACAGTACTTCAAAACAAGACAACAGGAAATCAACAATGGCTACCATAATGTCTCGCATTTTCTTCAGAATAGCTGTCCATACCATCACACACAATAGAGTCAAACAAAACAAGACAGAACAAAACCAATCAAAACAAAACAATGAAAGCATTATAGGACTTCAAAAGAAGATAATAGGAAACCAACAATAGCTACCATAATGTCTCTTGTTTTCTTCAAAATAGCTGTCCATATCTTCACACATAATGAAATCAAACCAAACAAAATAGAATAAAACCAATCAAGACAAAAGTATGAAAGCATTACAGGACTTCAAAGCAGGATAATAGAAAATCAACAATGGGAGAGAGAAACAGAACATC
>RJWT010029551.1:0-14879 GCA_004365215.1 Cuniculus paca | reverse complement strand
GAACTCAGATCTGCTCCCAAGCCTATTTGAACCATTGTACCTGGGCTTCTCCAACTTTAATGCTTAGTACTACCACCTTGAAGGTGTATTAAAAGTGTGTGCATCTAATAGAAGACATAGATTGGAATGGTTAAAGATATAAGACATAAAACATAACAATAAATGAAAAAATGCCATCTAGATTCTATCAAAATTAGTCTTATATGACTTGGAAGACACCATCAAAAAATGAAGATGACTCATAGACTGACTTAGCATATTGCTAAACATACAAAGGGGATGTATCCATGATCCATAAAGAGTGCTAGCTTGTCAATTAGAAGATAAATGGTGCAATCACAAATGAGCAAAAAGGCTTGAATGCACCCTAAGGAAGACACGAATGACCAGTAAGGCAATAGCAAGATGCTCAGTATCACTAATCACCAAGGAGATGGAAATTAAATACACAATGAGATTCATCTTCATACTCATTAGATCCTCATCACTGCTGTTGGATTTGGGACATGAACTGGGTAATTCTAAAGTGCACCTAAGACTGAGGTCATGGCACTAAGTTCCCCAAGAAAGGTCAATGCCCAGTGTATTTGTGGTTGCCTGTTTCTACCAAACATGGCTGCCATGCTCCAGCACAGCCAGTATATGACACTGCAGGGGAAGCAAGTGCTGTGTCTCATAGACCTGGGCTGAATCCCAGCACAGTGGTTTGCCTGCTGAATCTTGGTTTCCCACTTCCGCAAAGTGAGCTTTCTGGGCCGTTGTGAGGGTCATAGGAGAGGCTGGGATAGTGTTCACTGCTTGAATGGAGCTCACTCACAATCCCCACACAGGCCTTGTAGGATCAAGTAGTGATGAGCATGTGTACTCACTGCTTGTGGGTGTTTAATTTGCACCGCCATCTTGGAAAACAGTTTGACATCATCTTGTCAAGTTGGAGACATCATTAGCCTATAACCCAGTAGATCCTCCTCTAGAAAATTCCCTTGAAAAACTTGCCCACAGGACTTATGATATATCTACTTAAATGTTCACAGTAGTTGTGACCATCAATTCTGATCTGTCAACTTCACTGGATTAAGAAACACCTAGTAGATTAGTAAAGCACACTCCTGGGTATGCCTGGGTGGATTATGGTGCCATGGCCTTGGTGTCTATATGGCGTGGCCTTGAGTAGACATATGGGCCTTGGGACTATACATGGTCCTTAAGCTATACCTCTCCAGCACTGTTCCTCTGCTCTGCTTCCCCACTGCCATGAACTAAGCAGTTTTGTTCCACCATACCCTTCTGTAATGCCTTGAAGCCAGTTGCCTCGAAGCAGTTGACCATGGACTAAATCTCCTGAAACCATCTGCTAAATAAGCCTCTTCTTTAAATTGTGGGCATATTATATCTTAGCAATGAGAAAGCATTGATCATAACAACCCCAAACTGGAAACAACCCAGATGACCACTGACAGTAGAAAGGATAAATAAATTGCAGATTAGTCACAAGAAACACTACAGTCACAAACGTGCAAGAACTAAGCAAAATCTCACCAAAAATAATACTGATCAGAAGATATAAACTAAGGAATGCACATTATGATTCCATATATAAAACTCAAAGATATGCAATGTTGTTAATTTGTGGGTTGAATTATATACAGATGACGAGATGACAAAGAAAGCCAAAAAAATAATTATCTCAAATATCAGTGGTTATCTGGCAGGGGCTGGGGGAGATGGTGTAAGACATCATTGGAGGGGGATCCTTGGCAGGACCTGCTATTCTTCGGCAGTTACTTGGATGCTAGACTTCATAATCATTCTTTCAGTTGTGTGTGGGTGCATGCATGAGACATATATTTGTATTTTTATATAGTCTTTTATAAGTATGATACACTTTGGCTACTTTAAAACTTTTTAAAAAATGATGGAAGTGTTTCAGGGAGAAGGAAAAGCCTGTGCCACAGCAGCACGGTAAGGAAAGCCTGGGATGCCAACGGAATGAAGCCAGCATGGGTGGAAGGGGAAACGGTGGACTGGGCAGAGCTGGAAGAGCAGGTCACGTGGACCATTATCATGTTCCTGAGCATGGTTTTTGCTTGGATTTTACTCTAGGTGTACTGGAGGAGTTTAATCAAGGGGAGGACTGGTGCATTTGTATTTTCAGAGGACCTCTGGGCCACAGAGGGACAAGTGGGTCAGAGGGGAGCTGGAGAGGAAGCTGGGCATCAGTGTATGTTGGGATCTAAAGATCCCAATGGCCTGGACTGAGCCGTGAAGATAACAGAAGTGGATGGATTTGAGCTGTATCTTGAGAGTAAAATGGACAGGATTTATAATCCCAGCTCGTTGGGAGAATGAGGCAGGAGGATCTCAAATTCAAGGGTAGCCTGGGCAACTTAGTGAGATCTTCTCTCAAAAGAAATGGACAGGACTTATTGGGTGATTAGTTCAGGTTTGGGGAAGGAAGGCACTAGAGAAGGCCAAAAGGAGCATAGAAGACTCTAGGTCTCAGATGTAAACAAATAGTGTGGTGCAGGAGATGAGGAGAGGAGTAGTACCCTCTCCCTACATGGAACTCATTCTCTCCCCATTTTTTTTTCTCTCCCCATTTTGTACCCCTTCTGGTTCCACAGACACCTTCTTGACAGAATGGAGAAAAACCAGAACATTCTACCAGCAGCTAGAGCTGTTCCCATTGATGATCGCTTTCCCAGGCCTTCATGTACAAGATGCTCCGATATACCATAGTCCTCTAATTCACTCATCAAATGAACTGAGTACTAGGTCATGAGCTGGACACAGAGCTAAACCAAACATGGCCACAGATATCAAAGAGGTTATAGCCCCACAGAGCTGGTATTACACTGTATCATGAAAAGGTGTTCTCGAATGCAAGTAACAGGAAACCCTAAGTCAAAATGGCTAAGCAATGGCGACACTTACACAAAAGGAGATTCATGGAAGTGGTGCGTTTCAAGGACTGTTGGCCTGGTGGCTCAGGACCATGGACAGGCATACAGGTACTTCCTGTGGCTTCACTCTGCTTTGCACAGTTTGAGCTCACCCTGGGCTGCCTCTACACAGAATTGGAGGCTGGCTCCTAGGAGTGATTCCAGCCATGCGCCTTCGCATTATGCGTGGCTGGAGAAAGTACTCCTGGCCTCCCATAGATTCACTGGGGCTAAGAAGAACTTTCCTAGAAGCCTCTAGAAAACCTCTTACTGTCCCACCCGCCATTGTTGGGGCAGGAATCCCTTACATGACCAATCAGAGAGTAGGATGGGAACAATCAGCCTGGATTTCTGCCTTTGAATTTCTTTTCTTTATCTGCTCCTCCCAGCATTGCTAGTGGCACCAAAATTCTCCAGTTGCCCAGTCAAAAGTCATGAATTCCTTCTGCACTCCCACCCTTGGCCCAAGCACCTTGGCTGTGGCACTCTCTCTCATCTTTGTCCATCGTGATTTGAATAATTTCCCCCTCAAATTCATATGACAAAAGTCTCAGTACTCAGGATGTGACCTTATTCCTGAAGTAAGCAATGGGGTCATTACAGTGCCCTCTGACCCAATACAAGCACTGCCTTAATAAAAAGGGGAACTTTGGAGACAGACAGGGAGGCAGAGGGGAGGCAAAGTTCAGAGGTACAGAAAGAGGATGACCACATATGAGAGAAGAATGGAATAGGTTGGTCCTTCACAGCCCTCAGAAGGGACCAACACTGCCAACACATTGATCCTGGACTTCCAGCACCCAGAACTGTAAGACCACATATTTCTGTTGTCACAACCACTCATGATACATCGTTACAGCAGCCCCAGAAAACTAATACCCTGGTCCTCCTTCCAAAAGACTTCTCCCATTCCCACCATTCAACCAGTCCCCACTAGCCCCTTTCACCAGGCCCTCAGGCCCTCAGCCAGATGCTACACACCGCCTCTCTGAACAAGTACCACCCTCTGTCCATGGCTGGACATCAGGCTACAGCAAGCACTCAGTGCAAAGTCTTCATGTGCTCCAGGGGCTGCCCAGCATCGGAAGCTCCCTTTCTACTGGGAGAACTTTCCTGCCTCCTGTGCTTTAGTGAGAAACAAAGACCACTCATCACAGTGGAGGTTGAAAATCCCAGACATGCGATGTGATCAAAACATACGGTAAATGGTTACATTTTAAAAATTATTATAGTGGCAGACACACTGCCGTTAATCCCACCAAAATCCTCCCCCTCACTTTGAATACACTTATCCTATCGTTCTCGCCATGTTCTGAAGCACTTCTGTGTCAGACGTGCTCAGACAAGGTGTGATCAACCCACGCCTACTGGTGAAGGGGCTGAGAGGGACATCACTTGCCAATGGCCATGCGGCTCACAGGTGGCAGAAGGGTATTTGTGCTGCCGCTGCTGGCTTCAAGGCCCAGATACAATCACTCCACTATCTGAGCTCTGAGGTTCACGACGGAGGGGTTGAAGTTAGCAGCTGAGTGCAGTTGATTAAAAGTAAATACCAGTTGAGCCCTTGCAGGGTGTGGATACTCAATCAGACCCGAATAAACACAACTGCAGCAGCCCCCAAAGAGCAAAGTCCACCAGAAAAAAATGATAACCGCTAAGGCAAGGGGCCACAGGGACCATAGGAAGGCAGAGGCTTCAGTATGGGCCAAGGGCTACCGCAAAGATATACAGGGCTAGGGCTACTCAGAAAAGCCAGCATAAATAATGAGTGCCCAGGAATTCACAGGTTCCCCTCCTGCCACCAGGCAGACCCAACCCTGCACTCTTGGTGTGATCTCGATCCCTATGGCAGTACTGCATTAATTCAAGCACACAGGTGTCTTGCAAGAAGGCCAGCTAATAGTCTAGAGAGCCTCTCACTATCACACTTACAGCAATGACCAGTTTCCTGGAATTTATGTAAAGAAGCCAAATGATGCTGAGTGGGAGGAAATAACCTGTTTTCCTTTGTGTCACGCTGCACTCCAAGGCCTGGTTGGAGAAGGGAGGGCTTCCAGATCACTCGCTGTCAAGTGTTGCTTTGGGAGTCTGCCGAGACTGCTTTAATTGTGGGAAATACTAGAGCAGAACCCTCCAGGGAAATTTTGAAAAACCTGGAATATTTGCAACATGGTCTGTGCTCCCTCTGGAAACACATCTCTCAAAAGCTCCCTGAAGCTATTTTCTAAGTGCTGCCTTGGGTGACGAATGTCTCTTTTGCAATTGTGAAGTTAGCAGTGACCCACTGACGGTCCCCTGGGATTGCTGAAGTCAGGTGATGAGTTTATTGCATAAACATTCATTGAGTTTGACCTTCCAGAATCTAATACCTGAGCACACACGAGCTGCAGTGCATCTTACGGACCAGGCGCTTACACATGTTTGTGTTTTACATGCAGTTTGTGATGTGTGTCAGTAAACCCCATATAAGCATATAATAAAACAAGGATCTCACTAGTCATATTTACCACAATGCATGTGCTAATCTATGACATGGACACCTATAAGCTCATCTTCTTCCCTCCAACACCCCATGACAGAGTTCTCTTTGGGGCAACTAAGGAAGACTCAAAGCCACAAGAGGCTTTCCCAAAATCACATGGTTGGTGTACGGTGTAGTCAAGACCTAAGCCCAAGCTTGACCCCAGAACTTAACCACTGCTTTATTCTAACTCATGGTGTAGAAAATACAAAGAGGACTGCATCAATGCCTCCCCTGTACGTATGTACGCTTTTCATCATGGTGTTCTTGCCTTGGAACCAGCAAGTGATGGACTGAATCCTTTGAAAGCATGAGCCAAACAAACCTCTTCTCCTTGGAGATCTGAATGTCCTGTATCTCATGTCCCAGCAATGGGAAAGCCAGTGCAATAGCAGAGATCTTCAGTTGAGAAACACAGCCCATAGACTTCTCTGACCTTGCATCTGGAAGGGGCCCTGTGAATATTTCTTATCCAAGGGATATGATTAGAAACGATGTGTGACCTCCACCCACGAAGGGATTAAGAGTCTGGATTCCTTATTCATGCTCATTCTCTTTCCTTGTCAGCTGACCATGCCCTGAGAAACCAGCAGAGGATATCAAATCCCTGGCCAAAGCTATTCCAGTGGTTTGGGTCCTTGAGTGGCTTCATGGAATAGAGCCTCTACTCACCTACTTTAGAGGGCGACCTGCACCAGTAAAGAACCCTCACTGTGTTCAGTCCCTGAGAATCAGGACTTACTTGTTATGGCAGCTGGTTTACCCAAGCGCAAAGCCCATACCTTGATGAATGCACTAGGACACAAGGCTTTGAAAAGGAGGGAAGACTAAGGCCAGGTCATAAAGAGTAGCAGACTTGGAGACATGAGCTTTTGCTAAGCTTTCCTTTTATGTTTTGGGGGAACTTGTCAGATTCGATGTGAAGGAAGCATTCTGTAGTAAAAGACCATGTTTAGGCCACTGTGAATAGCTTATCTCTAGGCCCATGTTGGGCCCTGTCCTTCCTGGCCATGTTTTCCATTTCCACGGGGCCCACATCCAGGAGGCCCATTCTTGTGTCTTTCTTTCTATTTCTGTGTATCTGTTTCCTTACCATTGGGGGCCCAGGCTTCTATCCTGTCCTCAACATACAAGTTCTGGTTCCCCTGCTTTCAAGGAGCTCAGGCTCTAGTGGAGACAACAGCTGAGTCAGTGTACCAGGACGATACGGGTGAGAAGCACACGACGGCAGGAGGCCGAACAAGGTTGAAGGAACCAGGTTGCAGATCAGGTGAGCAGGCAGCGCAGGTGGACTGGGTTGGATGACGGCAGATGGAGGGAGCAGAATTTCCAAGGTGCAGAAGCTGGCGGTCGTGTGTTGACATAGAGGACCGTAAATAGCCTAGTGATGTGGAAGATGGCCCAGCTTGGGGGGAAGGTTGGAGAAGGAGGTGGGGTTGGTGGGTACCTGGCTTTGCCTGAAGCCTTGGAGTCTACACTCACTTCTGTGTACCCCTGGGAAGCAACTGGGGTTGTGGGGGGCAAGTGAGCATGGGATGGACACCTCTGATTTGCGGTCTGGAATGTCCATCACACATGTAGCCTGAAGCCTGTTGGATATTTTCGAGTGAATGAGGCAGGGCCAGCCAGAGGGTCTTCACTTTGGTCTAAGATGATGGATCTGATAGAATATTTTATGAGTTCATCAAGGAGCATTTATATTGTGACCAGAACTACCTGGAGTCCAAGCTGCTAGCAAAGAAAGAAGAGGCTACGTGAGTAAAGGAAAGGAGACAGACCTGCATGTACTACTGAGGATCTCTGTGACCTTTGGTGACCTTCAGCAAGGGGCTCTACCCCTCTGGACAGTGTTCTCAGTAGTTAGGGAGCTGTGGCTTCTGGTTTATTCCTCTCTTGGCCTTGTCACTTCTCTGGTGGGTGACCGAGTATGTTCCTTACCCTCTCTGAGCTCCTGGGCCATCATCTGTGAAATCATTGCCTTCCTTGTAGAGTTACTGTGAGGATTTTTGTGAGGATGAGTGAAAGGCACAGTTCTGGGTCCATAAACACACACAGTAAAGACCAGAAATTGCAATGGTTGTTGGGGGTGTTGCTATCATTATTTCTGCATTTGCAAAATAAAGCACATAGCTAGATATGATTATTTCTCAGGTCCAAGAATCTATTAATTCACCATTATCTCCCAGTTTGAGAACTCAAGGGTCACACTTCTGGGAACAAATTGAACTCTGCAATTCTCATCCTCCTAATGATGACAGGAAATTGCCAGCCACTGGGGGGCAAATTACCTTGTAGCCTGATTTACGATATTAATGTTCTTTGTTGCTTCGCAAAAAGCATGTCATGCATTCATCTAAAATTATTCTCAGGGGCTCCATAAAAATGCTCATAAACAGAATGTTCGAGGGTGGGCCAGAGTCCACACACAGGTCACAGAAGAGAGCAAGTCATGCCCACAATGCCCCAGGGGTGGGTAAAGACATCTGGCACCGGAACGCACACTGATACAGTGGAGAAATGGTAGTGAAGTCCTGGCAGAAGTCCTGCCACCAAACCAGGCTCTCCCATATAGGCCACTCAAGCCCTGCACTGTAACCTAGTGTCACCTGACTCTCACGCCAAGGCATCCCCAGTGGACAAGAGTTCACATAGCAGGCCTGAGGCGCTCTCCTTGGACAGGCCCCCTCGCAAGGCTGGCGGTGTGCTGGTCAGAAACCTGGGCTTGGGATGGGCTGCCGTCAGCCCATCTCTGGGGAGGATGACTGTGGGTGCCTGCCCTGTGGTGTGGACATTGTGGCTGATGCTGCCTTGGGTCTGGAGTTTCCTGCATGCAGGACACAGGGGCCCATGTGAGTGGCCCTGCTAGAAACCCTGGGCCCTGGGTCTCTGCTAAGTTTCCCTGGTAGGCAAATTTCATACAAGCTATCCCAGCTCGTTGCTGGGGTGGACAGCAAGCGTCCTGCGCGGCTCCATTGGAGGGGACTCTAGGCGGCTGGAGCCTGGTTCCCCCCAGGTTTTACCTCTTGCACCTTCCTCCTGCAGATTCTGCCTGTGTCCCTTCACTGTGATAAATCAAGGCCGTGGGGGTCACCATGTGCCCATGTGGAGTCCTCCTGGTGAAACAGCTACCTGAGGGTGATTTGGGGACCCTGGCACTTCAGCCCCTCTGTGACTCCATCACTCACCTGCAGGTTGGGGGTCTTTTCCTCCCCACTGTGCTTCAGGGAGGACAGTGGCTGGCTGGCTGTGTGGGTGGGAACAGGCCTCCGTACTTTCGGGGACCTAACAGTATTCTGTCCCCCTGCTTCCCATGTAGGTGCTGACTGCATGGGAGAGAACACATCAATTGCTAGCAATAATCAGGTGAGCTGGACTTTCATGACCTCCGAGGACGACCTTCCATCTGTCCCCTCTGCAGCAAGGTGCCAGCCTGACTCTTGCATTTAATAGGGAAATCATGAAGAAAGTTTCGTTTTCTCTTTGGCCCCAAGCAGGAGGGAAGGCACTACCAGGATCCTTTGCATTCCACCACAATGAGTCCTTCAGGAGCAATCTTTGGAGGGATCATAGAGCTGTTTCCACGGGCCCATGCATTCAAGCAGACCAGTGACCACACGTCCCACTCCTTCCTGCCTGTCTGTCCTCTGGCTGGAATGAAAAGGTGAGTGTTTTCATTACCGCTCAAATTACTTATGGCTGCAGAAAGTCAGCCTCAAGCCTGCAGGGGCTCGCAAAAGGCATCTGATCCAATTCAAGCTCAGTGTGTGGTTTTGGGCACCGATTCTAAAACATCTGCTTTTTAGAATGAGGATAAGAGCTCCAGCTTGCAGGCAGGGCTGCTGGAGGGATTTGTTGAGGCATTGAAGTTCTCAATATGAAGTCAGCACATAGTAGGTGTTCTGTAATCTCAGTGTCTTTCCCTGTGGGTCAGAAGAGGATGTTTCTAGCTTTATTTGCTGTGGTTTATTCACACCTGCGTGTTCCCTCCATGATTTCGCCTCTCCCTCTTTTTGGGTTCCCTATCTGTACTCTGACTGCACTAACCACTGCCCCACCCCGCTGCTGAGCAGAGCTTCCCTGGGCCGCAGTGGTTCTGTGAGTGCTCCCTGTTAGGACAACAGGCACTTCTGCTAGACGAACTCAATGAAATGGGAAAGCTCAGAATCAAAGGTGCAGGTGGTCCAGGTCCAGTAAGCTGAGACCTCTGGGGCACAGAGCAGGAGATGAGCCACACGCACCCCAGCCTGCACCCCTAGACACTGACACCCCAAGCCGGGAAGGGGCCTGTCCTTCCCAACTCCCCCAGCTCTGATTTAAACCAAACTCAACCCCACAGTGACAGGCAGCTTCCAGTATAAACAAGACAGCAGCATCTTAGACCAGAGAAAAATCAGAAACAACCGAGGAAGGCCTTGCTAGGGAGGTGGACCCCAAGCTTGTAGACAGGGCTGCTGGGAGGACAGCCATGTGATGCTGTAGAGTCCTAGTGCTCGAGGACATTCACCAGGACATGAAATAGCTTGTGTGAATGATCTTTGGCAAAGAGTGGGTTTAGATGAAGCTTTAAGAGGGCCTCTGGGGGGAGCCCAGGTCTCAGCTATCTGTGTTCAGACCCCAAATACACTGTGAGCCAAGCAGCCTTGGGATCTAATCGGTCTCCCCCTTACCTGTGGAATGAGGTGCTCGGCCCTGTGTCTGCCCTGTGCGGCTGGTAGACAAGTGAGAGACATTGTCCCTGACTCACAGGATGTGACTCAGACTGGGAGCTTTATTACTAAATCTCAGAGCTATTTTCTTGTACTAATAGAGAGAGGCCCATTGCTTTTATAACTGTAGAGACTGGAGGAGGCAAAGCGAACGGGGAGAAAGAAAGTGATGGGGAAGAGACTGGGGCGCAGAGATACTCATTTGATCAACACCACTGCCTACTGTTTCCGCAGGGACAAGTGACCCTGGGCTTCCTGTAATCCCAGCCGTCCCCAGGGTCGGGGCTCCCAGAACTGTCTCAGGGAAGCTGGGCCGGGCTGGGCTGGTCAGAAGCCCTGGGCTTAGTTCCTTTGACTCTCTGACGAGCTGCAAACATCTGCAGTTAACTGGGCATTGCCACTCTACTCATGTAGAAAGAGATGTTGATTTTCCATTTTATCATTTGTTTATCTGCCCTTCGGGAAGCAGCAGGGAGAGGAAAATGAAAGAGTGGACAATTTCTGCTGAGAAACTGATGGGGCATTGGATTCAGTGCTCTACTGAAACCCTGGGCTTGAACGCTAGCAGCAGGGGTTTGAGAATCAGACCCACCCACGAGAAGACGAAACACGGCCAACTCTGAAGTCATTGGAAAGCAGGGGAATTCCTTGCAAAAGCCAAACCACTCACTATTCTTTTTCTGGATATTGATTTCTCTTTTCTTAAAAAAGTTCTAACTTAAACGGGGTGGCAACAGGTAATAAATGAGATACCTATAGCTACATTCTTATTCATTTTTTTCTCACTTTTTTCTCTCATTCACTAATGCATTTAACCAATATTATTGCTTTAATATACATTTGCAAAATGTACATTGTAATATTACAATATATGGTTGTATATTACAGAGCTTGACTGGGCTTGGTCCTTGGTTCTTGGGAGGTAGCCTTTAAATCTTTAGGATTTATTTTTATTTTTATTTTCCAGTACTGGGGGTTGAACCTAGGACCTTTGCTTTGAGCTGTATTCTCAGTCTTTTTTTATTTTTACTTTGAGACAGGGTCTTGCTATGTCACTAAGTTGCCTAGGCTGGGCTTAAACTTGTGATCCTCCTGCCTCAGCCTCCCAGAGTGCTGGAGTTACAGGTGTGTATCACCATGCCCACCTTCTTTTTTTAAAAAAATATTTTTATTAATATCTATTAATTTTACAAAATATTGGATTCCAACATGGTATTATCATAGATACATATATCATATTTTGATCATATCCTTCCCCCATTGTTCTGTCTTACACTCCTTCCCCCATTCCTATTTTCCTCCTCTTATTCAATAATAGTCTCCCTTCTATTTTCCTGCCATCTTTTAGTCCTTGGGATTTCCTGAATGATGAATACACGCAAATGAGATACCCCGGTGCGGGAAATAGCCTTGCCAAAAAGACCAACTGTGTGGTGAAGGGCTGGGGCTCTGTGTCAGAGTCACCTCCAGAGAGAGGAGGGGGACTGGAGACTGAGTTAACCTGGCAGCCAAAGGTCCCATCCGTCAAACCTACACGACGAAAGCCCGATGAACACTCTGGGTGCTGGAGGTCACAGGGAGACAGCACCCCAGGTGAAGGATTACACTGACGGACTTGTCAGGCAAGGGTGGTGATGTGTCCTGATCCCACGGGCAAGGACGCCAGGACCTTTCCAGGCTGCATCCTGCACATCTCCTCTTCTGGCTCCTTCTGCTCTGCGAACTTTCTGCTATAATAAACTGGAATTGTGAGGATAGCGCTTTCCTGAGTGGCATAAGTTCTTCTGACACAACCTGAGTGGAAGTGGAAACTCCCACATTTGCAGCCGGGTGTTCAGAGGTGTGGGTGGCCCAGGAACTCTGAGGTTAGGGTTCCGAAACGAGGGCCATCTCATGGAGGGCTGTGATTTTGGGGTGGTTGCAAATTTCTTGTGCCACTGCTGCTCTGCAAGACCCCAGGGAGCCAGGGACGGCCAGCTCCACCTGCAGGGACACTGTGGTCTGTGGATCCTACGCTCCCTCCTGCAAGCAGCCCTAGCCTGGCCTCCTCAACCGCTGCCCTCTGCCCTCCCCACTTGAGCAATCCCGCTCTGCTTTCTGATGTCTGCTGCTACTTGAGTCTCCTGATCAGCACCCCCCTGCATGTCCACCCCCGTCCTCCTCAGTGGCTCTTCCTGATGTCTCCCTAGTGGTCACTGCCAGGAAGGACCGCCATCCTCTAAGGCTCGTTGCAATGTGAATTCTTCCTGCAGCACAGGACCCTCACGAATCTTGAGTTGGAACCCACCTGGCCCCTACTTTGCACCAGGTGCTTCTCTTGCACCCCATCTTCCTTGGCTTGGTCCTTGTCTTTGTTGGGTCCCTTGGGCTTGGAGTCTGGGCTCCATATTCCCCATTCTGGCTTGAACCTTGCATTTCTTTAGGACACTGCTTCTAGAATCTTCTTGTAGGCTCTCTGGACAATGTCCATGAGCAAGAGGGGCCCTGATTTGTGCAACGACAATATCATCAGCCTACCCAGACCTGTGTCTGCCTAGCCTGCCCAGCTACGGACCCCCCTAGCTCACAGAGACCAGTCCTCAGCAATCAGAACCCACTGCACCTGCAATGTCTCCAACCAGCTTTCACGGCCCCTCAGGTGGGGTCCACATATTGGGGTCCCCCAGGGACCAAAGCGACATCTTCCACTGCCACTCATCAACCCCAGACTGTTCCAACAGTACCAACGAGGCCAGACCCAGCAAAAGCAGCATTGGCTTGCAATGGTGAATGCTTACACAGTGTAAATCTATGGCTGTTTGCCAGCTTTCGGGTCAGCATATCCAGCTCCACTGTGTGACTACTTGAGAACTCAGGCAGTTATCGTATACATTTGATTAGTATGCAAATTAGCCTTGGATTTTTCAGCCTTCTACAAGGGCAACAGAATACTACTGACAAGGTACATAGATAGATAGATGGATAGACAGATGATGCAATAGACCACCAGACATCCCCAGGTGCCTCCCCTGTCCCTAGATCCTTAAGCACAGCTGATAGGCGACAATTCCTGGCCTGCTACTTCCTTTTGTCAATAAAGCTTTTATTGGCACACAGCCTCGCCCCTTCATTTAGTAGTGTGTATGGTTGGTTGTCACCACAAAGGCAGAGTTGAATAGTTGTGAAAAAGACCACATGGCTTTGCAAAGGCTAAATATTCACAACCCAAAGGTTGGCAGAACCTTGCTGACCCCTGCTTTAGGTTTCCAAGTGTCAGGGGGGAGAAGCTTTTTTAAGGCTGCATATGGATGTCAGGTGAATGGCCCCCTTGGCTTGTCATCACTCCCCTTGCGGTCCTGTAGTCATTCTTGGCTTTGGTTGACCATGCAAATACTAGGTTTGTGGAGCCCGGCAATGGTGGTCAGTAACATGGGTGGAAAGGGCACAGGCTGGAATCAGACAGGATGGGGTCTGAATTCTAGCACTGCCTTCTCCTTGTCACGTGGTCTTGGGCAACTTGCTCAAACGCTGGGCCTCTTCTACCTTGGGAGGAGGTGGAGGAGCGTCAATGGGCTAAACAATCTCCCTCCGCTCTCAAATGCGTGTGTCGAAGCCCTAAGCTCCGGTTCTGCCTCACGGGACCTCATGACCTTGCCATGGCTCCCTGGGGCCTGCAGACTAACATCCTGCTCCTCAGCCTCCCATCTGGGTTCCTTCCCACTCCACCCTCCTCCCCACTTCTGCCACCCCATCTCCCCTTTCCCGGGATGCTAGCCTGTGGCAGCTCTACTGTTCACGGCAGGGCCCCACCTTGGCACGCTCAAGCTTCCCATGCACTTCAGCTCCCGCCTCTCCCTCTGCCAGTACGGAAGCCCTGCCCATCCTTCATCCCGGAGGCCGCCTCCTGCAGGCTGCCTTCCCTGGTCCCGAGCACGCACACGTGACAGGCAACCGGCAAAGGTGCGCTGAAGCTGAACGAACGGTAGGGAACAGATGAGCCGCTCCCTCCTCCCACTCCCAAGGCCACAGGGGGACCTGCACCACGCTGTCCAGGTGCAGACTGCACGGGGCTGCCCCGCGCTCCGTGAATAGGAAGCCCCTTCCCTCCCAGCCGAGCGCCCCACTGAGCCTCCAAGACAGGGCATGCGCCCAAGTTCCCAGCTCTTCTTCAGAGAGGGCAGGTCAAGTCAGACCCCATCTCAGGGGGACATTACAATGACAAAATCAAGCACCCCTGATTGCTGCAAATGCCCAGAGAAGCCGCTGGGGCCTCCTGGCTTTCAGTGTTTAGCATCAGAAGGAATTTTTCAAATGAACCTACACAAATGCCAGAGTTAACGGAATTTTTAAAAACCCAGATGCGTCCTGGCACAAGCAGAGCCCAGATTTGTGAGGCACCTCTCCAGAATCGCAGGGTGCCTGGGAACTCGGCGGCACCGCAGGGGTGCTGGGCCCCACGGCAGAGAAAGCCCTGGATGCTCTCAGAGCTGCCCTGCCTTCCCCGGGCCCCTCTGACCTCCGTGCCAGCCCTCGGCCTCCAAAGTGGGGCCCAGCAAGCGGCCCCTTCCCAGGGCGGCATCCGTCACACCCCTACCCTGCCCAGAAGGCGGCCTGTGTGGCAGGGGGTGAGGAGGCCTTGGAGAACCGCACCCGGCACTGACCTCCGTCTGAGACAGGAGCCAGGGCTGGGTCTCGGCCAGCAGGCATAGGCATGGCCTCTGATCGTCATTT
>RJWT010029550.1:0-14883 GCA_004365215.1 Cuniculus paca | reverse complement strand
GGGGGGGGGTGGAGAGACAGAGACAGAGACAGAGACAGAGGCAGGGACAGAAGCCCTGTCCCAGGGAGAGGGCCCCAGCCTGAGGACAGACAGGTGTGATGCCACATGTGGCTGTTAGAGAAGGACATGGCCTGGTGCCATGAAGTACCTTAAGTTTCTGCTTTTATCAAAGCAGTACAGTTATGCAGATTAAAAGCGTAAAATTAAGGAAAAGTGGCCCCTGCTCCACCTTTCTTGGCAGTCACCTCCAGTGAGGCTGTTCTTCAAAGACCTTGCTTCCCCCCTGCAAGCACCAACTCCCAGCTTCCAAATCTTTGTTCAACTTTCTCCTCCCACTGTTACCTCCCCACTGCACTACACTCATTTTAGTGGGGTTCCAGGAAGAGCAGGAAAGGGAGAATGAGGTCAGCCTAGCACATGCACCTGTTCTGCTACACCTTCAGGCCCATAACTGCCTCCCCTTCTCCATACCTCCCTATACCCCAGAAACCTCCCGGTGACTACTGCTCTTCCCAGGCAGCATCACTACGCTCCGCACACGTAGTCTCCCCAGAGCGACAGCGACTCCCAGGACACTGACACCATCAGGCTGCGAGTCACACTAAGTGAATGGGTCTCAGAAGCCTAGGAAGAACGCCAACAAATCTTTTGGCTTTTATTCATTTTTCCATTATGCTGAGCACTTTCATGTTTTAATTTTCAACAGAAGAGAGCTGGACAGAAAAAAAAAAAAAAGGAGGCCTAAAAAAGAACTAAAAGATCTGTATAAATAAACAGCAAATGCGCAGCAGGAAGTCAGATCTGACACTAGACAATCTACCACTTGCTGAGTACCAAGTACGTCCAGGCACTTCACACCTACTACAGTATATTATTAATCTGCACACCAACTCTGTAATGTATTTTCCCATCTTATAAACTAAGCTTTTAAACAGAGATTCAGAGATCTACTATTGATGGAAGGTCATAGAGTAAACTGAGATTAAAAAAAGCCAGAACCATCTAAATCCAAATTACATGATCTTTATTCTAAAGCATGCTGTGCTTACGTATCAATTGAGACAAATTAAAATGTGAAATGAATCCATCTTGGGTCTGATGAACAAAATGCTAACTACTGGTAGGTAACCAACCAGCTCAGGTCCAGGAGACAGCGAGCTAGTCCCACCCCCATGCGCAGTCCAGCCGCCATCATAGCGGCTCCCCACCTCTGGTGGCCAGCGCAGGCTGGGAAAAGCAGCAGCCAACCCTGCACCAGCGCACCCAATACCATCTGATACCCATAACCAGTGCTGGTCAGGAGAACCAAACAATCACACTTTGGATAAATGGTAGCCAACATGGGAAGTGCCTGGGACCCCACTACCCACTTGTCTGGAAGAACCCAGGAACATGTCAGGACGAAGAAGCAAAAGACAGTCTCTGGACTCCAACCCAAGCAGAGCAAGTCCAGGAGAGGAAAACATGGAAGAGATTGGGAGCCACAAACCTGAAGTTTCTAAAGTGATGGCAACTGAAGTAAAGAGACAATTTCATAAGCCTATAAAAGAAATTAGAACAGAAATATAGGTAAAAGAAGAAATCAAAAACATAAAAGAATTGCTAAGCATCTCTAAAGAAGACAGGTTAAAAGAAAATGAGGAGCATAGGAAAATGAGTCAAACCGTAAATAAACAATATAAGAGAGATTTAGAATGCATGAAACAGATTCAAAGAGATATCCAGGAAATTAAAAACTCCATTGAAAGCTGACAAAACCACTTGAAACTGTAGACTTTCAGTCCTTGAAGACAGGTTTGCAGCTTGCAATGGTGAAAGGAAAGACCTCTTAAAAATAACAAGGAACCAGGAAATAACAACTCAACAACTGAAAGATGATGCAAAGCAAAATAACTTAAAAATAATAGGTGTCCATGAAAAAGCAGGGGTCAACACAAATGACATTTATATTCTATTTACAGAAGTAATAGAAGAAAACTTCCCAAACATGGGAAAAAGACATGATACTCAGGTAAGTAAGGCATATAGAACTCCAGCTAGCCATAACCAAAACAAATCTACACCCAGACATACAATAATCAAGATTCCACAAATTCAGCACAAGAACAGAATATTAAAAGCTGTGAGAGAAAAGAAACAGATCACCTATAAAGGAAAACCCATCAGAATCACGACAGACTTCTCAACACAAACCATCAAGTCAAGAAGAGGCTGGAGTGAAGTATTGCAAGTCCTGAAAGAAAACAACTTCCAACCCAGACTGATGTACCCTGCAAAACTATCTTTCAAAATTAACAGAGAAACAAGATACTTCCATGACAAAGAACAACTGAAGGAATTCATGACCACCAAACCAACCCTACAAAGAATACTGAAGGACATTCTAGAGAGAGATAAAAAAGACCACGGTTCCAGGAACAGTGGCAGGGGGGGAATCACTGAGTGGGGCAGACAATTGAATGGAGGGGGAAAGTAGGCAGCCAACAGCAGGAAAGAGACGAGCCAGTGCATGTTGGCCATAACCATTAATGTAGATGCCTCAATTCACCAATAAAAAGAAACACAGACAGAGTGGATCAGGAGACAGGATACATTGACATGCTTTATACAAGAAACACATTTAACTCAAAAGGGGGTTCATAGACTGAAAGTCAAAGGAGAGAGAACAATGCTGTATGTGACAGGGAACCAGAAAGAAGTGGGGGTAGCTTGTCCATCAGCTGCAGAGTGGATAAGAAAGACATGGCATTGTTATACAACAGAAAGCTACTCAGCTATAAAGAAAGATAACCTTGAGGCTCTTGTAGGTAAATGGATACAACTTGAGAGCATGCTCATGGGTGAAATGGTTCAAAGTCACGTAGGTGAACATTCTGTTGTCTTCCTAGCATAAAAAACTAAAGGAGTTAGTGGGATCCAAAATGCACAATAGCTATTGTGAAAGTGAAAGGGGAGGAAATGTCTAAAAAGGGAAGGCAGTGGCCACTGTTAATCTTTTACTGTTTTGAAACCCTGTATTGTTTTAATTGTTCTGTTTAGTCTGGTTTTAATCTGCCTTGTTATGTTTATTATATTAGATGGCATGGACAGCTATTTCAAAGATAACAAAATATATTATGGCTGCCATTACTGATTTCCTATTATCTTGTTTCAAAGCCCTGTATTGCTTTCATAGGTTTGTTTTGATTGGTTTTATTCCGTTCTGTTTTCTTTGGTTTTGTAGTGCCTGAAGGTATGGGCAGTTATTTTGAGGACAACAAGAAACATTATAGTAGCCACTGTAGATTTCCTTTTATCTTGTTTTGAAGTTCTGTACCACGTTCATTGTTTAGTTTTGATTCTATTTTGTATTATTCGTTTGGTTTGATTCTCTTCATAATAAAAATTTTTTTAAAATGTTAACTACTAATAACATTTTGAAAGTTTCTTAAAGTTCTACTCTTAATCATAAGAATTCAATAAACATGAAAACCTACTGTCCACTTAATTTAACATTCTGCCCCAAAATGGCAAGCAGCATCAATGGATATTTTATAGTAGGCAACAGCTGCTTTCTGTGACACCAACTTCCAAAATTTAGAGGCAAATATCTAATATCTTCTTGGTCTTCCTTAATTCTCTATTGTATGCCTGTCTTTCGCTGTATTATGTCTATCATCAAGCTCCCATCTCTGCTGGCGCTAAAACAAAGCCTGGTTGTGTCATGCGGAAAAGCCGGCTGTCCCCAGTTGCTGGAGTCCCGGGCATATTATCACTGACTTCTCATGGGAAAGGGCAGGCACTGCCTTTCAGTTCAGAGCAAGAAAATTAAAAACAGTAAGCAGCCGTACCTGGATTAGTAATGTCTGACAGCAGCACAGCCTGGAACTATTAGTTTCATCTGGACCGGAAGGAATCTCAACAGAAGAATTTCTGGCTGCAGCTCTATTTGCTGAGAATTTTGAAAAATTAAGCATGCAGGCCAAAATTTTACATGATTCTAATAAAGGACTGCATGTCAGAATAAAGTCTTTCCATTTTTCCATTTGCATGAGAGATACAATAAATGACAGTGATCGGGCTCAGAATATTCACATCCTGAAGCTGCCAAACTAAATAATTTAGTATCTTTTTGAACAGACAAATCTTTTCCCCTAGGACATATTTTTCAAAAGATTAAATATTCTGTTAGTTTAGCTCTCCTTTTGCAAGCAGCTGTAATTTTTTTTTTCAAACTGGAGAACGATGGTCTTGCTTCTCCTATAATTGGAAAAAAATTCCAGTCGCATTAGGTAGGAAGCTTTCAAATCACATACCTTTGTAGCCTATAAATTATGGTACGCTTAACCTTACCTTACGGAAATGTGAATTAACCAAAATACCTTCAAATGGTAGGGAGAAAACAATATTTTGAAATAAGCATTTCATGCTACAAAATTAAGATAGTGTTCTCTTCAAATTTTGTTCCATTAAGTATGGAAGACATTTAGCAGCCAAATAACATTAATTGTAAAAATCAGGATGCCCTGGTCTAATGAAGGTCTTTGACTTAAGAAGTATAGTGACCCAAGTCTATGTATTAGCACGTAATAACGAGTTCCATGTGGTAACCTGGCAAAGGTGAAGGATCGGTATTGGCTAAAATATGTTGGTCTCCACATGGTTCCCTTTGCGGTTTACTTCCACACATAGTCTTCTTCATGAAGCTAGTATTTTTTTAAGGTAGAAGATTTAAGTTCTTGAGGGTTTTCAAGTATTAATCAATTGTTTGAACTTATCATTTCTGCAGGTCTTGAATAGTTTCCAAAGCCTGGAACTCAAGTGTTACACACCCTTTCTCTCCTCTGCAAAGGACTGCATGGGAAGGGGCAGAGAGGGGAAACACCGGGAAGCCCAAGTGAGAGGCTCTCAGGGCACTTCCTTGTTAGGACCTCAGAAGTTGGTACTCTGTAGCTGAGGAAAAGTCTAGGACAGTCCATTGTTTCAAAGTCTTTGCTTTTCTCTGTATCTAACAGAAGCTCCCCAGTACAGGGGCAGGGGCACAGGACCTCTCTTCTCTACAACTCCACCCTAATCCTCTGAGGAGCCTTGAGAGCCCCAACAAGTATAAAAGTAATTCAAACTGGACCAGCTCACTGCTCCAATTCATAAAAAGGTGGTCAGGAGTCTCGGGAACCTACACTCTTAGTCCCCAAAATCCTGTCTGGCCCAAGCAGGCAGGCATAGGCACTTACCTCCTGACCTCTCCAGTTTTAACGCACAATTTTGAGTAGGCTTACTAGCAGCCATTTACAGTGGAAAAGAACAGAAAACACTGCATCAAAAACTTTAGGGTTCAACTACAGGACTCCCCACTCATGAACTGAAAGGAGGGCACAAAACCCTCCATCTCATCTTCTTTAAAGGAAGTCAGACTGGACTGGCTATATTCAAACCAGCTTCTGAAGGACACCAAGTACACAGCTATCTCCAAGGGAACAGAGCTCTGCGTGCTGCGATTCTGTCTTATTAAACAGGCATCTACATGTCTGGGAAACAGTTCTCTCCATTATAGGTGTGGCCAACATCTCTTGCCACATGCTTTCATTCCCTTAGCAAATCTTGTTTCAAGGTACCAAAACATCTCGACTTGGAGAACTGCTTCTTTTCTGAATAGGCATAACCTACAGCCTGCCACCAACTTCACTATTAATGTAGAGAAAAAGATTAACACAGACTAAATGAAGGGTCTCTTTATTTCTGCCTAATAACTACTGGTAGAGGCATCCTGAAGCAGAATGTACTAACCCCTCACACCCTATTCTTCTTGCACCTATTATGGTTCGTGTAGTTTATATGAAGGGATACATTTGGTTTTCTGCAAAGCAAAGATCTTTGGTAGAGGACTCATTAGTTACACCCCAGGGTTCGGCACAGCCCGCCCATCTGTGTTACACACATGTGTGCTGTTGTACCATCTATGCTCCATGCTAACTGGAGCTGGTCACAAACGGAATCTGATTGCTACCTACTAGAGTCCAGGCCTTTGGAAATGTGTGTTTTATTTCTGAGGCTACAACGATCAGTGCAGAGCTGATGCAGTACTTTCCCAGTTTCCTCTCTCTAGACTCTCACACGTGGCAAGATGGATAAAGAATGCCTTACTTGGTTATCTCCTCAGCTTAGAAGAATTCTAAATTCTTCAGGTTGTCACAGTGATTCATGTGAAGGATGATTTTAGTTAAGAAAACAATTTTGGCTCTTCGGCCAACTGGAAAGTCTCCTCGTCTGTCTCGTACTTGACAAATCTGCCTTCAAAACTTAAAGGAATTCAAAATGCTGCCAATCTGGATTTTTCCCCCAGTGAATTTAAAGCTAATTCCAAAACATTCATTATTCACCAGACAATTAGCTTGTAAATACTGGTGCTTTGGTTCGAAGTTGGCTTGGACATTTCGCATAAAAAAAAGGAAAACAAAATTAAAATAAGAAACATCTACCTTGTTTTAAATCCTCTGGGCATTTGCTATGAATATCTAAAGTTGAGAAAAACAACCTTCTGGGAATGCACAATACCTTATCTCTGAAACTGAAAATGTTTTAAGAAACAAAATCACTGACATCCAGTGACGCACAGTGACCGAATGGCCCAGAGGGAAGCCCTTCATAACAGACCATGTGCAGCCCTCCCGGGGCTCAGCGAAGACAGCAGCACCTGTGTGTGGGTAACGTGGTTCCTAACTCCAGTGAGGCTTGAGGTCAAGAGGCCAAGAGGTCACCTGCCACCTTCAGGGAGGGGAGCTCCAGTCCAGAGACCAGTGATCAACCTTGCAGAATTCGGGAACCTGACATCTCGAAGAAATTCTGGAATCACTTCCTACAAAAATAAAATCATCAAAATTTTGCAAACAATTTCAGAGGTCCTGAGGCCCTCTGAAGGACACTAAAGAGCTCAGGTTAGGAGTCCACAAGGCAGAGATACAGGTCTCTAAAAGCAAAATGAAAGTGTGGGCCTCCAAATGCAGGGAAATTTAAAGAGACAGTTAAACATCAAGTAAAATGGGAGAGTAGGGGTGGGGAATAAAGTACAGAACTAGAAGAATAGAAAAAACAGTGGAAAGATTACAAAACTACATGAAAGTGAACACAGAAACAATGAGGATGAGCAGAGGAGAGAGAGAAGAAAATGGAGGGAAATCACGAGGTGAGAAAGTCCGCGCACGCTGAACTTCCCGGCCTGCACTTCCTGTCTCTCCTGCTGGTGCTGAGCTCTTCCCATGTGTCCACACACTGGGACCGCACGGGAGCATCAGGGGCCCCAACCGTGACAGCTCAGACGGAAACAAAGCTGCCCCCGACCTTTAGCAGTGATGCCTGCTGCCCTCTGCCTCTGCCTCTGCCTCTGAAAGGGTCTCCAGGCCTCTGAGGTTGGGTTCCCTCTGAGGACAATTCCCTAATAATCAAAGAGACACTAACACACATCGTCTTTCTCAATGGACACTGTTCCAGATCCTAAATTGTATTCTCAAATGACATCTGAAACTGTCGTGATCTTCATTCAAACTGAAATGGTACCTTTATCTAGGTCTTTAATTTTTGTATTTACCTTTTTTTGTTTTCGGTACCAGGGGTTGGATTCACGACCTTGCGCTTACCCGGCAGGTGCTTATGCCTCTGAGCTAAATCCCCAGCGTAGGTCTTTAATTTTTGAAAACTGCAATTTTACTTGCAGAAATACTTCATGCACTGTAGAGTATTTCCGAGAGCATGCAGAACACAGCCTGTAACTGCCCACAGACGCTTTGCTCGCCCTCATCCAGGGCCCTCGTGACCACCTCTGCCACAGCACTGCACCCACGCTGCTGCAGCTGTTTCTCTGTAGTTGTTTTGAACAATACTGTTTTGTTAAAGCTGCCTTCCTCAATCAGAGATACATGTTTTAGCTACATTGATCTTGAAAGGTTTATATTATACAGATTTGGTCTATTGCATCTCAGTATGGTTTTCATTTAAAGCACCTCTTTTGTATGAATACTAGGTTTACAAGTTAACATTCTTCTCTGAGTTTCAGGAATTGATACCTTTCACATGGTTAAGGGCAAAAGACAGAACACGTGTTTCAAAACTGAGTTTCTCTTTTATAAGTGAATGGCCAAAGTGATCTTGTAATAGGTATGGAACAAACACAGCCTACCTTGTAAATCATAGCTGTATGTGGTATTAAATCTGTGAGTCTAGTGAACCCTGTGGTGCCGTGTGTATTGAAACTATTCCACAAAGCCAGATGGACGCTTGCCCAGTGCTGGGGTAAGAAGGGAGACTGAGAGGGTGGGAAGTCGCTCAGCAGCACAGCTCTCACCCAGCAAGAGCGCCCCCAGACACAGGTGGCCAGGCAGTCAGCATTTGTATCCCACCACCTGTCCCCACTATCCCAGTGAAGGTGCCTGGACCCAGGATGCCAGCATGCGTGCCACCCCGCCACTGCCCCGTGAATGTGCCTGGATCACTGCAAGATGCCGCCTGGCAGTGCAGAGCCAAGATGCACATCACTTGTTCTGCCTGGTAAGAGCCATCATGCTTCAACAGTCTTCAAAACTATTTTTTAAAATTTTAAACAAGATGTGTATGTAAGGGATTTCACTGTAGCATTGTTTACAAAATCCAAAACCCGAGAAATGATTTAAAGGCCCGTTAAAGGGAACTAAGTAAATAACACACTGTCCATCCATGCAGCAGGATGCAAAGCACTTTGCAGACACTGCTGGGCACCCAGCGGAGCAACCAGAGAAACCTGCTCAGAACCTAAGATAGACACCACTCTCTTGAGACAGGAAGGAAACAAGCCAATCCTCCAGGGGCCTCTAAACACCTAAGAAAGGAACCCAAACTGAACCCTGGCCCCACAGCACTTCACTTACCCCTCTTAGCCAATGAAACTGGCCATTGGGTCCACTGGTCTCTGTCCTCAGATGGTCACTGGGCTGGGCCCTTCTTGTCACTGAAAAGTCAAGATCTGGTGAGACCATGTCTCAAAATAAAATGAAAATTGTTAAAGACTGTGGAGGTAACTCAGTATGAAAGCCCTGGACTCAACCCTATACTGCGAGTGAGGGTCAGTTATCAATATGACACAAAGTATTGTAACTGTTTCATTCTGTTTCCTTGCCACGTGGCATGGTGCCGCATAATGTATATTTTATATTCAGAAAAACTCAGTCTTACTTAGAAACAGCTTTGAAAATTGGCTCATGGCCTATTTGCAACTGATACTATAGCTTAAATACCTTCCCAGCAAAGTTACACTAACTTCAAAATACTCTAGGGTCAGTCATTAAAATGTTTTTGTTTCAGTTACAACACTAATGAACACCAAATGCTGGAATTTGTTTTAACAGTCTAGTACGGCCAAGATTTTCTGAAAGCAAAGGCTAGACTAGATATCCATTATATAACTAAAGGCAGATGAGTCAGTAGTGATATAGATGTACTTGAAAGATTGAATACTGAAGTGTACAATCAAGCATTAAAAAGTTTAATTCAGAAAGCCTGATTAATTAGCCATCATATTTCTTCCTTTAAAAACACCAAACTCCAGTTTCTGAGCTACACTGGAAAGCCACCTCCTTTTCATTCTATGCACAAGTCACTTGACCTTCACCTTGCCTCCCCGTCCCTGCAAAATGAGGTGACACTGCTCTACTTCCTGCCACAAAGGAACATGAAGGGCCAAAGGAAGCCAAAAGCGGGTGAGAGGAACTTCCACGCACCAAGTCTGTTACCACCTGCTAAGGACTGCTGATATGATGGGATTTCACGGAACAAATTAAACACCATTTTACAGACATGAAAGCAAAGGATGGAGAATGAGCTACTCTGGACACACTCCAGAGGCAAACACTTGGCATGTAAAATAGTGGCCGTTAAGGGCATTTCAATCCTGCAGGAGCCTTCCTAGCCCCACACACCTCCAAAGGCGTGTGTACCACACCAGCTCGGTCAGCATGACCACAAGGGTGACAGCACCTACCTGCTTTTGGTGCCACTTTGTTCTATACTGACTCATGGAATAACTTCTGCTTCAGTCCACCCTAACAATGTAAATGAAATAAAATTTCTATAATGAAAGCTAAAACTTCTCAGAGAAATGCTTTTAAGTAATTTCAGAATTATTTCAGTAGTATCTCTATATTTGCAACTTGAACTAACTTCAAGTTACTGTTATTTATCCTTCAAAGAATTTCCAACCAGAATCTTCTGGTTGTTAGTATAATTTTAGATACAGTATTTACAGTGATAAAACTGTATTTCTTTAAAAACTGTTTTAGTCAGGCACAGTGGCACATGCCTATGATCCCAGCTATTCAGGAGGCTGAGGCAAGAGAATAACAAATTTGAGGCCAGCCCAGGCAAGTTAGAGATCCTAGTCTCAAAAACAAAAAGAGCTGGAGATGTAGCTCAGGGGTAAGAATACTTGCCTGGTGATCACAAGGCCCTGGATTCAATCCCCAGTACCACACACACACAATGATTTTTACACTAAGCCAGATTTGCATGGCTTCCCCACTAGCTAGAATTAATGAAACTTAGCATTCTATCACTGCATATCAGGTAGAGAGATTAAGAGTCCTTTATAAATTGTATGTCTACAAGTGCAAGATTCTATATGACATCGATTCATTGCACCTTAACTTTCTAACCATTTCTAAATGTCATTCCTTAAAGTCCACTTATTAACTATGAGTAAACCAATACTGGTACATTCTTAATGGGCTATTATTCTGAGATCTCATCAAAACAATAGATTCACTGTTAGAGTATAGCATTATTACCCAAAGAGTAAGTGTGTCGGGCACAAAGTTCATCACATAACCAAAAGATAAAGAAACGAGAAAAGATTTTGAGCTAAAAAAAAAAAAAAAAAAAAGTAAGGCTGGGCATGATGGCGCATGCCTGTAATCCCAGCACTCGGCAGGCTGAGGCAGGAGAATTGCTGCAAGTTCAAGGCCAGCCTGGGCTACACAAGACCCTGCCTTAAAAAACTTGAAAAAAAAAAAAGTAGGGAACAAAACTAAACCAGTTTTATTACTACAGGTTTCTTAGCACCATTTATAAACTAATGTGTACTATGTCTCTTTGTTGTGGTATGGATCAAGAATGCCCCGCAAAGGGCTCACGCACACACGTACAGAGTTATGGGACGCTCTATCTAATTTGCTGTTAGGAGGCAGGCTTTTAGGCAGGGCCTGGAAGGGCCTCTCCTTTCCTGTCCTCTGTTTCCCAGCTGCTCTGCTGTGAGTCGCTCTCCAACACTGCACTCTTTTGCCACACTTTCCACTCTGGAGCTGGCTGGCCTTGGACTATAACTGTGAGCCAAAATAAACCTCTCCCCCTTTGAGCTGTGCATGCCAACGAGAAAGCAAGTAAGACTCTCTTCAAAGCGTGTGTGCTGACATGTGTGTGTATGTGTTCTGGAAAGTATTTATGAAACTGTTCCTCAGTTTATGACTACAAAACCATATTCTAACTAGGTATTTCCTAAAACTAGAGCTCCACGGGATATACTTCATACTAAACATATGATAGTATATACAGAACACTGCCACAATTACAGGTTGATGTTTTCAATCCTTAATATCAACCAATTTCCCCCAATACGCTGTGCAAAAAAGTACTAGCTACTTCTAGGAAGGGAGAGGCATAAGCAGAAGGCGCAGTTACGCCTCCCTCTACACCAGGACACCTGAAAGACACAGTGCTCTAGGGGATCAACTCTGCATAGTGGGCGGGTCTTTTCTTGTTTGTTTGGTCTGTTTGTCTTGTTTACTAGAAGCCTCAGTGATTTTAGGTACTGTATTTCCTTTTTTCATTAGGCTATCTGAGGTCCCTAGACAACCAACCCGAGTCAATAAATACCCTAAGAGCACTTTAAAGAGCTGCAGATAGCAGTAAATAAAATATGAATCTGAGTGTCTTGATGTGTAAAATACCAGACAAACTAGACTAGAGTCTGAGCCTTAATACCTGTTCCTAGACCACAGAATTGCAGAAGAGGCAAAAATTCCTCAAATATGAAAATAGTTAGAACAATGGCATTATTAGATTCAAAATTTGTTTAGGTGTCCAGTAGAAATGTAAAAATAAGGGGTGAGGATGCAGCTCAGCACTTGCCTAGTATGTACAAGGCTGTGAGTTCGATCCCCAGCACCCCACACACAAAAATAATAACAGTGAAATTTCAGTCTAAAAAAACCAGTCCCTGTGGATCTTACCATTTCTCCTCTGAAACTTGTTTCATACACAAAGAGCATTTTAAAGCACCCAAGAATTGCATACACTAAACCATTACATTTTGAAATAATGCCAAACTTCACCAACATCAATACTTTATCAATATATCACCATATAAATATCAAGTATGTTTATACTAATGATAACTTAAGCATAATCATTAGCTTGAATATAAGGAAATTCTATTTTTAAAAAATGTACTATAAATAAAATAAGCCCTACTAGTTAGGGCAGCCTTCTGGAGATGCAACCAAGTTTCAGAGCTAGCATTTATTTAAAGCAGGAGTCTGCCTACTCTAGTGGTGAGGCATGTAAACTTTGGAATCCAGATACAGGTTCCAATCCCAGCTGTAATAGTAAAGAAGTCAAATATGTAGGAAATCAAATAAAACATTGTTCATAGAAGAAAGATTTACAAATGAAAATGGTATTTACCTCACATCATAAACTGTTACATATTCATTTATTTATCCAACATTTATTAATAGTATTTTATATATTTCTGGCACTGTGCTGTATAAAAACATCACAATGATAAATAAGATAAAATCTCTGTCCATGATTGATCAGGAACTCTGCTAACTTTTACATTACACTTACAGATAATTTGCTGAAAGCACACTGTGCATATGATTTACTTAACTAAATATATAGTATTTACCTACTGATACATGTAACTATGTATAGCATTTAACTATATACAGAAATGGGGTTTTGCTGCTGGCCTCTTTTTCATTTTTAAGAACCTCACTAACCATGATGCAAAGTCCAGTTGACAATGGCAATAAAAAGGTACAAGGATATTCAATCCCATTTCTTTCCTACTCATCTCAGAACCCAGGCATCAGCTAAAGAATGTATGAAGTGATAACTTCACTCTAATGGCTAACCTTGAAAGAAACAAACACTGTTTTCAGATATCAAATAATTCAGCCATCACTCTGCAAACAGCAGTAATTTTAAGCAAGCAGCTTGTCTCTTTCCTCCTTGGGAAATCTGTGGTTGATCTCACATTCTCAGACTTCAGCTGTGGTCAAACTGGCACTTTCAACCCCCATCTCAGACTGATACTCGCATCTTCTCTACCATGACCACTGTTATCTGCCTAGCCAAGAAGTTTTACACCTTTAAGCCTTTAAAGAGCAGCCAATAATAATCAAATAAGTGTCTCCCTCTTTACACTCCAAGCAGCTGAAACAAGCAAGAAATGAGTTGACACATCTTAGCAGAAGCCTGAGGTTCATTCATGCTGTACCAGGCATGAGAATTTGCCTCCTCTTAGGGCCAGTAACATTCTTTTGTGTACAAACAGATCATCTTTTGTTTATCTAGTCATTCCTTAATAAATGCTTGGGTAGCTTCTGTCTTTTGGTTATGATGAATAATGATGCTATGGATAACAAATTTTTAAAGGTTTCATCAAAAGTTCTTAGTACCAGAACTATTCAACAATCCATATGAAAGGGAAAAAAATACAGAAGTAAAAAAAAAACAAACTTATAACATGGTTATCTAATAAAGCATGCTGCCTTCCAGGCAATTAAAAAGACAGAAAACAGCAAACAGCTTAATTGTATTTGAGTTGATACTAAGTTTTATTCTTCTACAATTAGATTTAAAAGTCTAACAAGCCAATCAAATGGTAACTAGTTTTTATTTCTAAAATGAGTATGTATTAATAATTTATCATGTAGGAATCTCCAGAAATATTTTTCTATATACAGTTTCATGGGAAAGCTTAAATCAATGCCTGATTTTCTGTGAAACACCCTTACAATATTGAGTGATTCACATTTCTTCAAACTCCATTTTTCAAAAGAGAAAACGTATCTGTTTTTGAGAAGTACTTAAACACATAATACAAGTTTCTTTAAGGTTTTCTAAAATATCAAGGATGAGGAATTATTAAGTCTCATATACTAAATAAAAGCTTTTCTATTAGAACAAAGGTACTTATGAAATGAACTTAATACATATATTCACATGTTGGAACATTTGCTTTATCTTCTAGCTAACAGCATGTTATTACATGTTCAATAACCCTAAAAGCTTAAATTACACGGCATGACTCTCAGCTTCCATACTGAAGCCTGACTGCTGGACAGCATCAGACGTGCTACCTCATGGCATTATTTTTCCGACACTGCTCAACAACCAATGCATAGTGGGTGTGGTCCTCACCTTTACCTAATCTTCTCTTCCTTTAGGAACTTTCAAGATTGCTATCACTGGAAACACATGATAAATATGAAAAACATCTACTTGTACTTATATGGAAAGAAACCTGAAATTCTTTGTTTCATTAAATAGCCAAACTCCAAGGCAATTCTTTTTTTTTTTTGCAGCACCGGGGATTGAACTCACGACCTTGAGCTTGCCAGGCAGGCGCTTAGACCACTGAGCTAGATCCCCAGCCCTGGTGTTTTTGAGACAGGGTTTCACTATGCCGTTCAGGCTGGCCTTGAGCTCACTTTGTAGCCCAGGCTGGTCTCGAACTCACAACGATCCGCCTGTCGCAGCCTCCCCAGTGCTGGGATTACAGGCGTGAGCCACCACTCCCGGCTACTCCAAGGCAATTCTGAAGACAATAGTTTCTTAGAAAAGTCAGAAAACAAAGGCTAGTACAAAAAGACTTAT
>RJWT010029549.1:0-14886 GCA_004365215.1 Cuniculus paca | reverse complement strand
CTCCTGTAGGCCTGGATCTGAAGGAGTTAGTGTGAGAGAGGTAACTGAGTGCAGACCTCTGGACTGGGCAGCCCTGATCTGTGTGTGGGCAGCCCTGATCTTAGAAAGTGGGCTGGGTTTCGGTCCACAGGACTGCTTTCTTTGTTTGACTATTTCCAGAGAGCTCCCTGTACCCACCTGGTTTAGTCCACACAATTGCATACCTACTTGGTAAAGAAATTAGGTGTGGATGAGTTTGAATCTCAGGGCATGTGCCGGAGAATACAGTTGTGCTGATTGAAATGGGTGGTCAGGGGAATAGAATCTCACTTGTGTGCCAGACCTGGCATTGGCCCTTCTGCTCCCAGCCCTGAGCCTCAGCAAAGCACATTTGCCCCTGTTCTGCCTCTGGGTGCCAGCAAGTCCCAGAGGGACCCAGGAGAGCCCTGAGCTCCCGGGCTGAGGCTGCAGACTGTGCACGTGGTCCCATGCTTGTTCCAGTAGAGACCACTCAGCGTGCTCAGCGCCCAGGAACTCCTACTTTGAATGTAATCCTAACCACACTAATTATCTGGACTCCTAGCCTGCCAACATTTGAAAGCAGGAAAAGGGGTTGTCAGAGGAAGATACTGGCTGTAGTTTGGGGGACAGATGGCCACAGAAAGGGGTAGGGTCACTAGTTTACACGGGGCTGGCTCCTTTAAGACTTCATTAATTCCCTGGACGGCCTAGGACCAGAGCAAGGGCTAATCATTGCCATTCACTGTGCTGACCCTGCCTTGTCCACCAAGCCCAGGGGACACTCAGTTCTCTCACTGTGAAAGGATGGGAGAGTATCATACCCAGAGAGGGATCTCTCCATCCAAAATGGGTACCCATGGAAGAAAACTAATTTTATTACATAGTGTCATTAGCTTGGTGTTATGATTTGTGTCTGGATGTCTCTCCAAGGCCTCATGCAGTCATGGCAGGGAGGGGGGAGGCTTTTCAGAGGTGGCTCAATCTAGAGTGTGTGATGCTGGGATCAAGGGTGTTTGATCAGTTCCCGGACTGGGTTGGCATCACCCTAATCCCAGCAGCCTGGATAAAGTGTAAATGGGGCAGAAGGACGCCGTCAAGGCCGGTTGTCGATCTTGCTGTCTTTTGCCCTCCATGAACTGCTCTCCTCTGCAAAGCCACCGTGCCCTGGAGCTAGCCAGTTATGGACTGAATCCTCTACAAACTATGAACTAAATAAACCTTTCTCCTTTAATTTTGGGTGTTGGGTGTTTTGTCTCAGCAATGAGAGAAAAGTAAGACACTTGGTTATTTGAATTGTTTGCTCATTCTTTAAGAGGTACCCACATGTATTCCAGTTTTAGGATTGCACCTACTCCCCAAGAGCTGATACACGAGTCTGATTTTATTTCCCTCCATCGCTGGAACAACTGCCCTGCAGTCATAACCTCACCTTTCAGTGACCCCTGCTCCTGGCACCTGTAGCGCGGTGGGCATCCTGGAGACATGCAGTGGATTTCTCGGTGCAAAATGTACTCCCTGCCCCAGGCTTGCCCTTCCCTGCAGGGCCCAGCAGAGCTCGGAGTTGCTCGTTAACAGCCCAAGGCTACTGTCTCGCATCTGAATGGCGTCACCCCCAAGCAGTTTGTAAGTGCGGGCCTCTGTGCTCACCCTTCCTGCAAACATTTCCGGCTTCTCATTCCGTAAGTGGATTCCCGTCTCGATGCCACTGGGCCCAGGCCCGAAACACACTGTCCGTGTTGTTTACTCACCATGGATATGTTTGCTTTTCTGCCTCAGGATGGACACAGTTGTTTACAGCCTCCCTAGTCAAAATATTGACTAAAGGTAACCTACAATTCTAGACTTGAGAGGAGGGAAGGCACCCAGATCGTGCTCCACATTGATACAAGCGTTGGTGTGAGATGCCTTGGCAGGCGAGCCCGTCTGTGTCCCCTGTACTCCAGAGGGACACACGCCCTGTCAGCATCTACAAGCGGGTTTCCTCAGCACGCGGCCCACAGGCCTCTTTCCAGTGTTGCATGAAATAAATGTGTACAAAAGCCACGCCAAGCTCTTCAAAAGGACATGGGGAGGGCCTTCACTTGTTGTTGTTTTGTTTTGTTTTGTTTTATTTTTTTGGAAACAGTTTCACCCATGAAACTCAGGATAAGTTGATCATAATCCATGCTAGGAGCCCCGTAAGCCCTAAGGACGTCACTGTTGAACAGTTTATCGTTAGCTCCTGCCTCTCGGGGTGCTGTGCAGGGTGCCCAGAAGTGCCTGACAATGGGTTCCGCGTGCAGAATTCTGATTCTCTTACTCAGTGAGCTCGCTCCTGTGCCTTGCTCGGCACGGAAAGCTTTCAGGGAGGTGAAATTACAGGTTTGTGCAACACGGTGTTGTAAATAAAGACATCACAAGTATCACTTTAGGCAGGCTAACCCAGCACAAAGACCCCAGTGACCAGTAAAGGTTGCAAAACCGTCGCACGTGAAATCCTACATCATCCCAGATTCCAGAGCATGTGGAACTGTCTTCCTCTTCTCTTCACTCATTCGAGATATTATTAGACCCCTAGCGTGCGTGACTAAGCTGTGTTCCTCAGTACCCTCGCCTGGACAGTGGATGCGAACGCCCACCCCCAGCGCTGTGATGGGAAACAAACCTTCCTGTGGCCGCATTGCTGAGAACAGGTGCATGACAGCGCTGCTATCGGAGCACTCTGATTCACCAGTGGGGTTTTCTTCCTTTTAACCACGGGCTCTGAAGCAGTCGTTGGCCAGCGGCTGGTTTTTATCTCAAAAGAAAGCAAATATTGAACTCAGTTTCCGGCAGCAGGATGATCCAGGCTGACAGTGGACCCCTCCACTGTCCTTGTTCCAAATGTATAGAAATGTTGATTCAGATATTGCTAAGAGAAATGTTTTCCCCCCAAATAGATGGCCAAGCCTGCAAAGTCCAAGGTGTTGAAAAGCAGTGATTAGTGAGCAGAATAATGCTCAGTGGGGGACAGTGCCGGCAGTTCCCACAGCGGAGGCCTAGGCGTCCACAGCAGGGCAGCAGGTGGTGGAGACCTGCGTGAGACAGAGGGGCCCTACATAAAGAAGGTCCCAGAGACTGCCCTGCCGTGAAGATGAGGGCACAGGAAGTATTACCTCCAGGCCAGGAACGTGTCCAGTAACTCACGATCTGCCTGGAGTTTGTACCACACAGAGGAATAAGGTCTGAACTTAGACTATCTATGTGGTGCAGCAATTCTAAAGCTAGAAATAGAGGGAGATTCAAGATCAGTTAAAAACCCCCAGGTCTCCTAGGAGAAACAGATGTAAATCACTTTAAAGGAATATCTCCACACCAGAGTGTACAGGGTGCTCATGGCAAGGAGAAAATCTGAGCCCATATTATAAAGTTACAGATTACAAGGAAGAGGGCAAGTTAACAAACTCAACACATGGGAGGATTAGATTCTCTAGAATCTTTAGATAATTAAGCAGTGTAAGTGTGACTTTAAAAATCCTTGCTTGAAATAATTGGAGTATAAAAAGAGAAAAGAGAATTATAAAGAAGGACTTATAGGGAGAAAATAAAATTTGAGAAAGTAGAATTTCTAGAAATTAAAGTTAATAAGTTAATAAATTAATGGATGGGTTCAAAAGCATATTAGGGATAGCTAAAGAGAAAACTGTTGAAATGGAAGATAACTTTGGGGAAATTATGATAAAAGAGCTTAGAGAGCCACAAAGGTAGAAAATATAAAACAGATGGTGACAAAGAATATCAATATATGGAAATGTTATTATGGAATGCTGTCAAGATATAATATTAAAAGTTTTGAATGGATAGTTGGGAGGTTCATATAGAAAGCATAAAGAGATGAAGGGAGAAGACCATTGGAAGTGATAATAGCCAAGCCTTTTCAAAAATTAAAAGAAAGATACAAATTTCTGCCTTGAAGCAACACACCAAGTCATGAGCAAGTTATGAGAGAAGATACTCAACTTAGGATTCTATTCAAGAACAAGGATAGATACTTTCTGATAAAGATTTGAGAGGTTGCAACTCACAAACTCTTACTGAAAGAACTATTAAGGCATATACTTTAGGAGAATGGTAGCTGAACCCAAAAGAAAATAATGAAATATAAACATCACTAGCAAGAAAGAAAATTGACAAACTCTGGGTAAATATAAGTAAACCCTGTATTTTATCAGCAATAAAATGATTGATTTGGGTTATATAAGTACAAGAGTCAAGGTAATGATGGTCAATACTAAGACATTTATGATTCTTATGTTATTTAGGAAAATAGCATGCTTTTATAAACTGTATGATCTAACTTGAAACTCACATTAAAAATTTAAGGGTAATCTGTGAAACACTAGAAATAGAATATAACTTTCAAAATAGAAGATTGAGAAAAGGAAGGTTAGATCTATAGAACCCAATCAGTTCAATAGACAAGAAAGTAGATTAAATGAATCTAAGTAAAAACATAATAATATATGCTATTCCTCTTCTGCATATTTTCCCAGCAGAATTTAAAACCTCATGCCACAGCAATATATGTTTATGGCAGTATGATTTGTAATAGCTAAATCTTGGAAACAGCCCAAATGCCCATAGACCACAGAATGTATAGAAAAGATATGGTATTTTCATACAATGGAGTATTACTCAGCTATAAAGAAGGATAAATGTGAGGCTTTTATAGGTAAATGGATGCAACTAGATACCATACTCATAAGTGAAATAAATCATGTGTAAATATCATATTGTTTCCCTAGTGTAAAAAAAAAAGAGTAAAAAAGATCCAAAATATACAATAGGTATTGTGAAAATGAAAGGGAAAGAAAGTGCTCAAAAGGAAAGAACAACTGGGATAGGAGAAAAAAGAAAAGAAAGAAGGGAAAAGATTATATATATATAGATATGTGTACATATATATGTGTGTGTATAAATATATACAGGATAGATAACTATACTACTAATCTCAGTTCATCAAAAAGAACAGTTTGTGTTTTCGTTGTCTGTTTGATCACTTGTTTCATAACTGTATCTTGTAATCTGAACAACTGCTTTCAAGATAACAATATGCAATATATTAACTAATTTTAATTTCATATTTTTTGAAATTCTGTGTTTTTATTCTTTTTTGTTTTGCTTTAAAATAAAAAAGAATAAAATTGCATAAGAATATATAAGTATACAAAGATGGCAAAAGTGAATCTACATATATCAGTACAAGTATTAATATGCTGAACTCACTTATTAGGTAACAGTAATTCTCAGACTGAATTTTTAAAATGCAGAGATGTGCTGTTTACAAGAGCTATATATAAGTATAATGAGATACAATTTGAAATAAAGTGGATAGAAGATATATATTAACAGATATCAAAAGAAAAATGCTTTGTAGTAGCATTAATATCAGAGTGTATTTTAAGGCACAAATGTGTGCTTAAATTAACAGCACGTTGACAAAAGAAAAAGTTCACTGAGACAACATAACCGGCAAGAACATGTATACACTGACCCTAGTTGCTAAATAGATGCTTTAGAAAATCCTACAGACTTACAGACAAAAATCAACAAGTCCACAGTCACAATGGGACATTTTAACATCCCACTGATACCTTTTATCCAAAACTCTGAAACCCAAAATGCTATACAATTCAAAACCTTTTGAGTACTGATGTGGTGCTCTGAAAAGTTCAGATTTTAGAGCATTTTGGATTTTGGATTTTCAGATTTCACAAAATGATAAGTCTGAAGAACAAACTGGATATTTGAAGATGATAGTAAACTCAGTCCAATTACCACATAGAAAGTCGTGCACTAGTTTACATTTTTTGCATGGACCATTGCAAAAATTAGTGACACTCTAAACCACAAAAGCTTCAACCAATACCATGTAAAGTAATTGATAGACCATATTCTTTGACTAATATACAATAAAATTATACACCCATAAACAAACCCACATTAATCCATATATCTAGAGATTTAAAAACGTACTTTTAACTAACCCAAAGGTCAGAAAAGAGACCCTAATGAAAATTTCTGAAAGTTTAGACCCAGACAATAATGAACTCCCTACCTATCAAAGCACTGCTAAAGTGATACTTGGAGGGAAAGTTGTAGCCTTCAATATAATTTTTTAAAATCTTTAAACACCTTATTTTTCTATATTTATTGTGAGAAAGCATATAGAAAAAGTAATAGGAACACCTCTACTTTCACACGTAGAGTCAACAGTTGTAACTAAACATATCTTCCATGTAATTTTAGAAAATTAGAAAGAGCCAAGAGTTCAACTCAGGAACTTTGAAAATAATAAATACAAGAGCAGAAACTAATAGAAAAAAAAGTCATAAAGATCAACAAAACCAAAATCGGATCTGAAAAATAGAGTCAAGTTCTGGCAAGTCAAGATTGATAGCAATGCTTGCACCAGAGACCACGCTGAGTGCGTGATATGTTTTTGTTCGCTTACAGATCGAAATGACCTAAGAGGTGGGCACATTTGTTATTTATTTTACTACCCCGCAGTGGTGCTATGTAACACCTGCACAGAACACATCCACTATAAGACATTTCTGTATTTTTTATGGCAAGTGTAGATTTTTTAAAAAATTGTTTAGGTCACAAGATGGATGTTGACTATGCAGGAAACACATATAAACAAATACAGGTGGGATAAGCTTTTTAAAAGGAAAAAGAAAGAAAGCTGGCAAAGGGGAGAACGTCTTGTGCTGAGGGCCTGGGGAGTGGTGTTCCCTGGTAGGCAGGGTCAGTGCGCGGGGAAGTGGGCCTTTCCTGGCAGCAGGATGGGAGGCTGGAGGTGGAGGCTTGCTTTCAGGGCAGAGGTGAGCCTTCGACCTGAGTATTTGTTCAGATGTCAGTGACAAATGGCTCCAGTCCTCAGTTACCGGGGGAGAGGGAGAATCAGGGCCATGCGGGCTGATCAGGGAGCTGCCTGGGGCAGCGTGGAACAGATGAGCTAAGGGTTCCTTTGGGAGTGACCTATGTGCCCATTGCCCGGATGCAGTGTACCATGTGAGTCCTATAATGGCGTGTTTTCTGCCCCAGCACTGGTATTGGTCCCCAATCCTGGCTGTGTGCATGTCTTCTGAGAACACAACAGGCCTCTCAGCCTAGAGTTCTCCCAATGTCCAGGAACGGTGTCTGAGCTAACAGAGCCTCCTGGACACCTTGGAGACACTGGGGTCCCTCACTGGACAGATGGAGACCCTGCCCCACGCTGCCTGTGGTAGCAGCACTCACGTCCGCTGCTTGGCCTGCTGTGTGTAGCAAGGTGATGGGTTCTAACGTAATGTTTGGCCCTAGGTGTCGCCTAGTGCAGTGGAAATCTCAGAACAGGGACCGGGCTTCTGCAGTGGACAGCAGACAGTGGATGAGGCTGACCAGCCGTTGTGCAGAAGGTTAGCTGAGAAGTGTGTTCCCCTGAGGGCCCAGTGGGCCAGAGCTTAGGGCTTCCCTGAAGAGTCCTGGGTGCTGTGAGGCCTGATGAGCCGTCACACTGTGTATGTTGTAGGACAGGACTGAGTGTGGGGGTGGGGAGAGACAGGCTTCCATGGCACCTGTTGTGCTGGTCTCACACCTGCAGCGTGGCCCTCCCAGTACCCCATCCTCTGCCCAGCAAAGGGCTGGCAAGGTGGCCTTGGGACAGGTCCTGCAGCTGGAACTTTGGGGTCCCCAGCCTGTGCAACTCCCTGACAGGCAGTCTCGAGATGCCAGAGAGCAAGGGCAGTGGCCCAGTGGCGGTGGGCAATGTGGACCATCTCACCCGGGGCCAGGGGAATTCATTTTCTTCGAGCATGAAAATTGGCATTGGTGTGGGGATTTTCTTCCAAATCTACATTCTTAAGAGTATTTTATTTTTGGGGCTGGGGATATAGTTCAGTGGCATAAGCACCTGCCTGGCTAGTGCAAGGTCCTGAGTTCAATTCCCAGTACAACAACAACAAAAAAGAGTATTTTTTTTCTCACCCAGAGATAAACACAGAGCTTCCTCTCCACACACAGGACACACCCCATCATCAATCCATCCATTCCTCACCAAGGAGACAGCCCCTCACACAGACAGTTTCATTTCTCCTGGTCTTTAAGAGAAGATCCTAAACCACACGAAATAATTATTTCAGCAAGAAGGAAAATTGTAAAACGCTAGTAGATTGTGGTAGGTATTCTAGTCAGCTTCCAGCCCTTTCAAACATCAGTTGTGCAGGAAAAGGTCTGAATTTTGTCGCTTCTCCATGTTTGCATTAGGCAAATTGTTCTGAGATGGCAAATCAGAGGCCCAGAGCAGTGGGGAGACATCCCCCCCGCCAGGTGTGGCGGCCAGACCCAGGGCTCTGCAGGAGTTGAGACAGAGCGGGCCCTGCAGTGCCAGTGCTGGTCCTTTGCTTGGCTAGTGGAGGGCTGATCCCAAGCCACCTGTGATGCCCTGTGGGATGGAAGGCATGGCGAGCGGCCCCTGGGCACACAGGGAGTACCACAGCGGGAGAGGCGGCCCCCTGCACGCCGCCGCTCCCACACTGAGGGAGGACTTGCTGCGTACTGGGCAGCAAGCTCACATCTCCCTCAGCATCCCTGGAAGCCCTCGCAGTGACTCTGTGAGGCGCGGGTTTTACGCTTAATAGCCAAAGCCCAAGGCTCCAAGGCAGGTGCTCACCTGAGGTCACAGAGACAGGTGGACAACGAAAGAGTTTGCCATGACACAGACCCTGCCATCACGAAAGCAGGGCCCCCTGACCGATGCTTAACCTCCGAGCAGCTCCCACTCCATCATCCCTGAGGAGAGATGGTGACAGCTCTGATTGCAGGAGGCAGCAAGCGCCCGGCGAGCGGCAGCATGAATCACAAGGGCCTGCCTTGTGCGGGGTGTGATCACCCTGGACTCGGTGATCCTGGGAGGGGCGAGGTGCTGAGAGCCCAGTGCAGCGAGCAGGAAGGGCATGACTTGGCTAGCGGGCCCAGGAGAGCTGTGCCAGGCCCTCAGCGTGCTGGAGGGGAGATGCCCACCCTGCAGCGTCCTCTGGAACAATGTACGCCTGCTGGGGCGCTGGACTCCAGAGTCAGACCCTCTCCCACCAGAGAGGAATATGCGTGCACTGTAGTCCCTGCAGACAGCTGTCCCCTCAGGAGGGTGGGCGTCAGGGTCCTGGGGTGTTGTGTGTCACATAGGAGCTCCAGATTCTCCTCCTCATCCTGAGTTACCTTGGGCAAGTGATTCTCTCTGAGCCTTAGTCTCCTCTCCAGCTGAATAGGGATAGTGTAACCTGCATGGTTTGTGGAGCCCCATCATGTATGTATGTGCTGAAGACAGCCTTGTCCAAGCTCTTCCTCTCCACTTCTGTGAGTTCTGCTCTCAGGCTGGGGCAGGGCTGGGACTGGGGGTACAGTCTCCAGGTCCTTCTAGTGCCCTGGACTTAAAGGGGAGCCTGACTTGTTTTGCTTTCTTCACCCAACTCAGTGACAGTAACTTGTGTTGGGTGATGGATTTTTCATAGGCAAGCATATTTTTCTTCAACTTATCTCCTCAAAAGCTTTTTCAGACATGGCTGATGATTGAGCTAGTTTTTAAAGAAACTGAAGGACAGAACCAGGGAGGGAATGCTCACTGGAATTATGTGTCTCTCTCCCAGTCCTCAGGAAAATCAATCACTCTCTCCCTATCACCCTCTCTCTCTCCCTTTTCCTCTCTTCTCTCCCTCTTCTTCCTCCCCGCCCCCCACCTCCTTCAGCATTTCTGTCTCCCTCAAGGTTTTTCAAGGTGGGTCATCCTTGCCTACCATCTCTCCCCATCTTTAGCCCTCTCTTTCCTAGCCTCTCAACTTGCCTACTTCTCTCCTCCTCCCTTCTTCCCTCTGTTCTCTTTGTTTCCATCACTGTCTCTTAAAACCTCTCTCCACACTGCATACACACCTGCTCACTGTCTCCCCCATCAGCCTGTGTTTTGTTGATGGCTCAGTGAAGGTTGCAGGTCATGAGTGTGAGTTCATCGCACTGCGATGCGGCTCCCTTGAGACCGTGTCCATTAACACTCTTCATAGCCTAGAATTGGAGACGATGGAGATTTGCTACATGAGAAAGAATTCATCTTCTGGAAGGAACTCGTGTGACTAGTAATTTCCCAGGGTAATGAGGGTGCAGCCCTCCGATACCTGTGGTTCAGGATGGCATTGTGTCCACATACGGTATTGCAGGCCACTCAAAGCAAAAACTCAGCAGTTTACCGGCCTCGCGCACAGTGTCTGGTTCTTTAGCCTGGAACTGGCCTAGAGCATTTACTGAGGACCTGGGCATCGTCGCTTCGGTGCCTACTGCCCATCAGACCCACCCGCATAGGACCACAGCTTGTCTGCAGCTGCATTGGCTTTGCTAGTTGCATCTCTGCGTCACATGTGATGGCTACAGATCGTTTACCTCTCCTAACAGGGGTCGAAAGGACTTCTGCAGAGTGCCAAGTCCTGGCCGTGCTTTCTTAACCTAGTGTGAGTTGTTGCCCATTTCAAAATTAAATGATGCTTCCCTTGCATCGTTCTCAGATCTGGCTGTTGCCAACCAGACTGGCCGTCCTCCCAGTTAGCCGGCGCTGGTAAGCTTTGTCCGCCTGGGCAGCGCTGGGCAGTGGCACCTTCTCTTGCCGATCGAGCCTCTCTCTGCCTGACTACGAGTCTCCAGGCCGATGTTTCCTTTGCATCTGCTCTGGAGAGCTGGCTGTGAATGTGAACCCTGCCGCCTGAGCTGTTCCTGAAGCCCGGAAGAGAACGAGTGTTCCTACAGCACAGGCTGCCACAGGGCCCTCTCCGTGGCCAGGGAGAGAAATGCTTGGTGTTCTGGGCAGAGAAGTGGCACTGCCCAGGCAGTCACATTTCATTTGTAAACCAAAATTCCAGGCTCATAGCTGTTGTCAAAGGCAATGTATTGAAATCTTTGACAAAGAGATAAAAACAAGAGAAGAACTGGCAAATTCTTTGGGTAAAGTTGCCCTTAGAATCACACCCGAATCGAGATGGCGCCTGAATCACATCTTTCTTGCAACCATGTTGAGAACAGTTATTTAATAAATGAAGGTACTTCCATCGAGATCGCTCTGTGGCCTTCCATTCATTATCTCAATTTGTCTTTATAACGATCTTGCAAGGTGAGAAAAGAAGGGGACCGAGGCCCTCGTGTGACGTCAGCCGCAGAGTGTGGTGTCTTTGAGGCCCTCTTCACCATGTCATGCTGTCATTCAGAGAAAGTAGACAGTTGTATGTGCTACCACGAAACACAGCTAAAACACCAGCAGCCCAGACCACAGAGATTTTCTCTGAATTTTGACAAAAGCAGGATGCAAATTCTAAGATGAACTCTTTTAAACCTTATACGTAAGACTGATTTTCTTTGATACACAGTGGCCCTAATAAACCTAGGAGAATAAAGTTGCTTCCATATATGCTAGTAAATTTCTTCTATTCTTCCTCCATAACCACTAGAGAAAACAGGTATTTTTAACTCTTTCCATTACTTAAAAAAAAACAAAACCCTATTTATGTAAGCTGATCCCTCCTCTAGGGTCCTCTGCAAAGCTCCCTCCAAAGCCTTTGGGTAAAATGTGCTCATCCTTTCAGTTTTCTGCAAAAACAGCTCAGAGTTGGTGACAGTACCACTTGTCCCACTCCTTCCATTTGCTGGCGGAGCACATGCCTCCCGAAAGGTGTAGCCATTGCCCAGTTTGCTGCACAAGGGGACAGGACCTGTGTGGACCTGCTTCCTGGACAGATGCACATCTGGAGAAGGGTGGGTGGGGCAGGGGCTGGCAGAGCCGTTCGAGGCAGTGAAAGACATCCAGGTGGCTGGGGCCAGGGTAAGACATCTGTAGAGGCTGCAAATTTCAAGGGGGAGTTGGGGAATGGTCCAGAGAAAGAAAGCAGAACTGGACATTCTTGTAGGGTGACCTGACAGGCCCAGGGAGGAGCCACGGCACGGAGCCTTCACAGTCAGCTGCCAGCTGTGGGCAGAGAAGCAGCAACAAAGGATTTCATCTTCTGCTAAGGACCTTCTGCCCCTGCTCGGAGACCCTCCACCCTGCCCAGAGGCCCCCATTGCCCTGATGACCTGCTGATGTCTCATCTCTCATGCCCCAAACTGAGAGCAAAAGTTGTGTGACACGGCAGCACCACAAGGAAAAGGCTGGCTCCTAAACCGACCACGGTCTCCAGGGCAAATAATGAGGCCAGGTTGAGGCCAAGGTTAAGGTGGGTCATGGCAGGAGAACAGAGGAACCTTCACCCCTCCACAGGGGCCCGAGCCCAGCCTAATTCCAGCCAGCACTTCCTGGCCCTTTAGTTGGGGTGGGCACTGCAAACAGGCCCCCTGCAGGATGTGCATCTCTAGGTGGCAGGGATGGGGGGACACCTGCAGCCTGGAGCAAGGCCTGTCTTCTTCACCACCCTCTGCTAGGTGCTCTTCCAAAGATGGCTTTGGTCCACGAGTAGCTGCAGGTTCCCGGACAGTACTTCCATGACCTGCAGCTGGCTCTGGGGGCTGGGATTATCTGGATTTCCCACACAGGGCCAGAGTCGTCCTTCGAAGGGACTGCAGAGCATCCTGGTGGCCTTGCTTGTGACCTCCCTCCTCTTGCTCAACAGCAGATGACCATGGCACTGGGATCCAGAGCCTCTGTTCCAAGGGTTGGGGTCCCCACCACTCACCTTCTGCCCTGCAGGCTCCATGCTGTTGCAGAAAGACCCCTGCCACCTGCCAGCCCTCCCAGTGGCTGGGCACGTGGGATCTGTGTTTCCACTGGGGACCTGTGAGCTATGCCAGGGTCGTCCCACTTCTGCTCAGGCAGGATGCAATGGGCACCGTGGCAAGGCAAGGAGCCCCTCTGTCAGCTCTGCAGCATCCTCCAGAAGTTGTCCATTTCTGTGGCTCGCAAAGTTTCTGTGACAATCAGTGCCAACCCCACAGGAAGCCCTGGGCTGTTCCTACCTGGCTCTGTCTAACAGACTCTCCTATTTTCCCGGGTACATGTCGTAAATGTTGCTCTGCAATCCCGATGGTAGACCAGTGCCCACCGGAAACCAAGTCTGGGTTTGTGTCTCTTGGCATGAGTGTCTGGGCTCTTCGTTGCTTTCATAAACACACTCACATGATGTTTCTTCCAGCCTGAGCCAGTCCACCAGTGATGCTGGGATCCTGGCTTTCCTCTGCTGTGTGACCCTTTGTGTTGAGCAGTGTTAGCTGCTGGTGGAATGGGCAGCCCTTGCGAACACGGATATCACCCAGCAGGAGTCCTGTTCTGCTTCAGACATTTTTCCTTCTCCACCTTGAGTCCCTTCTGCCCTCTTCCCCAAGGTTCGCCAGTGCTAGGCTGGCTCCGGCTCTCTGCCTCTTCCTGGGTTTGTTGCTGCTGGCTGCTCTCCTCCAGGCTGGGGAGTGGGGGTGCTGAAGTTTGCACCCCACTGTATTTTACTGCATTCGAGCTGTTGTCTCCAGGGGCAGACTTTCCCTGCCTGCCGGTGGGTCACCGCTACATCCCTCTGAGACTCTCGGCTCCACGCAGGGAAGAGCTGTGCCTGACTTGCTCGGCCCTGCGAATCCAGACAGTGCCCAAGGCCTGGCCCTGAGTGCTCAACACACATCCATCGCTGAGCTACCCAGGAGGAGTTTCTTCCATGGTGCTGCTTAACAGCACGCACAGGATTAGGCTCAGAAATAACACCTACAGCTGAGCCTTGAGCAGGACTTCAGCACCTCGGGACCAGACACTCGCACCCCAGAGAGCCCCAGAATGTCCTCTGCAGCCCTGGTGCATCGCTCCTTAGGCACATTAGGCCAACAGCCACGGTCCCTTTCCCGCTGCTCCAGGGAGGAGGCCGCCTCTGTGTCGCTGGCTGGCCTGTGTCCCTGCACACGGAGTCGTCAGTGTGACATGCACGGATCGCTGCACGGGGCAGCAGCTGCCCTTCCCCGGCACCATTGCTGAAAGGTAGCTGAAGCCTGACAGGAGGAGAAACCTCATTTCAAAACCAAGTTTCCTCTTCCCAGGAAAAGAGGCACCCGCCATCCACTGAAGAGTTTCTTCAGGGTCATGAATCAGGTTGTCGGGCGCGGCGGCCTGGACAGCACAGGCGAAGGATAGGCGGTAGCTGAGCCGTGGGGGTGCAGGGACCCGCGTGCCCGTGCAGAAGCCCCGCACCCTCAGCACAGCAGGAGGGCTGAGCACGCGCTGGTGGTGTTTCACCTCCCCAGTCTCTGAGAGACGCTCAAAGTGCAGTAATGGCAAATATTTACACAGGGCTCATGCTGCACTCGGCACGGGCCTGATGGCAAGGAGGTCGATATTCCCATCTCACAGAAGGAAAAACCTTAGAGAGATGAAGTAATCTGCCCAAGGTCCTAGGGCTGGACGGGCACAGAGCTAAGACTTCAGCTCAGGCCGTATGGCTTCTGCATGTGCCCCTCCCTACTCTGCGTGCTGTAACGGGTGTGGGGTGCAGTCAATGGCACCAGCCTTTCATGGGGTCACTGTCAGCCCTCCTCCGGGGCACTTGGCATCAAGTGCTGCCACCACATCCTCTCACCAGATCCTCATGGGAGAATGTCACCCTCTTTAAACTCTTTGGAGTTTTGTATGTATTTTGTACGGAAATAGCGAGAACATCATCCAGACTGCTGTGGCTTCCCTGAAAACCAGAGGGAGAATTCATGGCATTAACCTAGGATTTCATTTTTAATAGCTTTTTAGAAAGAGAATAGCTATTCTGGGATATCATTTTAAATATAATTTGAGATAAAAATGGGTCCACTTGTGCAATTCAGTGATTTTTAGATGTATTTACATAATTGTCCAGTGATTGTTACAAGCTAATTTTAGAGTGGTCCCATCACCCC
>RJWT010029548.1:0-14885 GCA_004365215.1 Cuniculus paca | reverse complement strand
GAATGGCCAGGATCAAGAAAACCACCAACGATAAATGCTGGAGAGGCTGTGGGGAAAAAGGAACCCTTCTCCACTGTTGGTGGGAGTGCAGACTGGTGCAACCACTGTGGAGGTCAGTCTGGAGGTTTCTCAAAAAGCTAGGACTGGAAGTCCCATTTGACCCAGCTATTCCGCTTCTGGGCATATTCCCAGAAGAAATAAAATCATCTTACCACAGTGATGTATGTGCACCTATATTTATAGCAGCACAATTTGTAATAGCCAAATCTTGGAAACAACCCAAATGCCCATCAATTGAGGAATGGTTAAAGAAGATGTGGTACTTTTATACAATGGAGTGTTATTCAGCTATAAAAAATTATCACATGGAGGCTTTTATAGGTAAATGGATGAGACTTGATACCATACTCATAAGTGAAATAAACCAAACACACATGTGTAAACACCACATCGCCTCCCTAGTGTAAGAAACTGAAAGACTCAATAAGATACAAAATGCCCGATAAATATGGAAAAATGGTTCTGAAATCCAATGGTGCTTTTATTCTTGGATTTGATTGGTTTAAGATGCTTTCCTATTATTTGAAAGCAATAAGTGAGAAAATAGGAACAGCTCTTTTGAAAAATGAGACACTATAGTAGCCATTGGTCATTTCCTGTTATCCAACTGGAAGACCTGTAATGCTATTCTCTTTTATCTGGTTTTATACTACTTTGTTTTGTTTGAGTTTATTGTCTGTAAATGTAAGAACAACCCATTTTGAAGAAAGCAAGAGACACTAGGGTAACCATTGTTAATCTCCTGTTGTAATGTTTTGAAAACCTGTATAGCTTGCAGTGTTCTGCTTTGAAATGCTATACTGTGTTTGACTCTATTCTGTTTTCTTTTGCTTTTTTCAATCTGTTTTGTTTTGTTTTGTCCTATTTTCTTTAAAATAAAAATAAATTAAAAAAAACTCAAAGAACTATGTTCTTTCAACAAGTACTGACAGAGCACTTCCTGAGGCCAGGCTCTGCTTTGGGTGCTGTGACCACAAAAATGGACAAGAGAAACAAGGTCCCTGCCTTTGTGGAGCTGACATCCTGACAGGGAAGACAAAACTTCGTAGCGACAAGAGTTATGGAGAAATATACCACTGTGATGTGAGCAGTGACATCAGGAGCATAGGATGCTGTGTGACTGAAGAACCAAGACCCAAATGACAAAATGCATCCCAAGTAGAGGGACTAGGACTGGAACATCAAGGCCTGAATTGAGGAGTCAAAACATGCCAGTATGGGAAGCTGCTGAGCACCAGGAAAAATAACATGAGGTCAGAGGTCAAGGCAGTCCCAGCACAGTGTGGCACCACTGGAGGGTTTTAAGTAAGACCAGGACCAGATTTCTACTTAAAAGATCACTCTAGATGCTATCTGCAAAATTCTGCAGTGATGCCAGGGAGATGAAGAAGGAAGTTACAGGTGAGAAATGATGGTGGCTTGGACCAAAGGGCACTGGAGGTGCAGCAATTAGTCCATTCAGGGTCTGTTTTGGGGGAAGAGCCAACACAATCGGAGGTTGTATAGGTTTGGAAACAGACGTTTGTTATCGGTTGATTTCTTGATGATAGCCGTTTTTTCTGGAATGAGATGAAATCTCAATGTTGTTTCCATTTGCATTTCTCAAATGACCAGTGATGTTGAACATTTCTTCATGTAATTACTTGCCATTTGTATTTCTTCACCTGAAAAGTGCATATTCATCTCAGACACCCATTTTTGGATTGGGTCTTTAAATTTGGGGGGCCTGATGTTTTTCAATTTTTTTTTTTTTTTTGCGGCACCGGGAATTGAACTCACGACCTCGTGTTTGCTAGGCAGGTGCTTAGGCCACTGAGCTAGATCCCTGGCCCCTGTTTTTCAATTCTTTATATGTTCTAGATATAAGTCCTTTATCTGAGGGACAACTGGCTAAAATTATTTCCCATTCTGTAGGTTTTCTTTTCACTCTGTTGGTGATTTCTTTTGAAGTGCAAAAACTTTTTAATAAGATGAGATCCCAGTTGTTGATGGGGCTGTGGGGAAAAAGGAACACTTTCTCCACCGTTGGTGGGAGTGTAAACTGGTACAATCACGAAGGAAATCAGTGTGGAGACTCCTCAAAAAACTAGAATTGAAAGTCCCATTTAATCTAGCTATTCTTCTTCTGGGTATTTTCACAGAAAAATTGAAAACATCGTGCTATAGCAATATATGTGCACCCAAGTTTGCAGCAGCACAATTTGTAATAGCTAAATCTTGGAAACAACCCAAATGCCCATCAACTGAGGAATGGATAAAAAAGATGTGGTATTTTCATAGAATGGGATATTACTCAGTTATAAAGAAGGATAATCTTGAGGCTTTTATAGATAAATGGAGACAATTTGAGACCATACTCATAAGTGAAATAAATCAAACTCATATTTTTAAATATCATATTGTCTCCCTAGTGTAAAAAAAAAAACTGAAAGAGTAATAAGATCCAAAATGTACAATAGATACTGTGATAATGAAAGGTTTGGAAATGGAGTAAAGAGAGGAAGTGGAGAATGACTCGTGGTTCAACTTCCTCCAGGCCCCAAAGTGCAGAGCACACGGTCACTCAACACCTCCAAAGCTCTAGCAGTACTGGCTTTGGTGCTGCTGTAAACTGAATTTGTCCTTCACCTCCTATAATTTATATATTGAAGTCCTGACTCCCAAAGTGACTGTCTTGGGAAATAGAATCCTTAGGAGGTAAGTAATGTTAAAGGAAGTAAGAAGGGTAGAGTCCCAAGTCAATAGAATGGAAACAGCTGTGTACAAGCCAGGAAGGGGTCTTCACTGGTATTGGACCAGCTGGCACCCCCATCTTGGAATTGCCAGCCTGAAGAAACCACCCCATCTATGTGCTTTGTTATGGCTGCCTGAGTTATAACAGGGCTCTCACTGCCAAATTCAGTTTTGCCCTCATCTCCCGTTTCCCACAGAATATCACGGAGTGCTGGGGGGCTGATAGGAGAAAATCTGGAGTGTAAACCTCCCAGAAGCTGACAGCTGTGGCCCCTACTTAACACCCTACGGAGGAGGCCTTCTTACCCTTCCTGGCTCTACTGCCTTCTCATTCCCATCACTTATGGTCACAAAGCATCAAAAGCTCTCATAAGTGTCTGCTCTAAACATAAGAAAATCATTTCAGGTAAAGGGATAATTGGTCTCTGGTGCTCCAAACAGGTTCATGTAGAGCAGTGTCAAGACTCTAACTCTTGCTGCTCTGAGTCATCACATAATCTGATCATGCAGCCCAGGCACATGGCTGCAGTGCTGCTCATGTCACTCTTGTCAGGGTGACATGGGAATCCACCCATACGCATATCCATGTGATCAAAGTGCAGGGATAAACCACATGGGAATACAAATCTACTTCAGCCCTCTAGACTCTAAAAGGGGTCATATAATACCCATGATCCTTGTGCAAGAGCCCTAGATTTCTTCACTGTTAATCAAGATGCAGAGCTTTACTTTATCCTCCACTACCCACTCCCCATACACACCAGTAGTGGTACCAGGAATTGAACCCAGGGCCTTTGCACTGAGCTAAATTTTCAATCTTTTTATGCTTTAACAAGATCTTACTAAGTTGTAAAGTTGCCCAGACTGGGTCAAAATTTACAAGCATCCTGCTTCAGCCTCCCAGAGTATTAGGATTACAAGCATGTGTCACCTGTGCATAAGAGTCAGGCAGGTGTTGTCACCAGCCTGCATTTACCGCTGCTCTCCTTCTAAGCACTCAAAGGACAGCACCACAGTTTCCAGGACTTCAGTAAAAGGATAAGAGACCTGTCTTGGTTACTTTTCTTGTTGCTGGGACAAAACACCTGACACCCAAAGTGAAGCAAGGAAAGGTTTATTTAGCTTACCGTTCTTGGTGGTTTCAGTCCATAATCAGCTGGCTCCAAAGCAGGTTGGCATGGCACTGGGGCAACACTTCAAGGCAGCAGCCAGAGTAAAAGAGCAAACCCAAGCCTCTTTTCTACCCTTAAATTGTACTCAGCCCTCCCCCCCTTTCAGGGTGGGTGTAACACTCACAAAATGTCCTTGCCCTCCTTTGCACAGGATGAGGATATTTACAAAGAACCCTGGCTCCCTGCTAAGTCTCTCAGTTAAACTTCTAAACTTCTCAAGTTGACACAATGTATTAACCATAAGAGGACCCATGCCTGTCCACAACACTTTGTTTGCTATGAGAGACCTCACCATGGACAAAAGGCTTTATCTTAGGATCTGCAAGAGAAGGCCCCAGGCCCTAGTGGCTGGCATTTCAAGGACAATGCCTATCCTTCCCTACAGGCTACCTGCCACTTCCCAGATCTGCATGACCTCCATGTGGAATGGCTTTTAATGTCAGCACAGTTTTCCAAGCTCCATCCTTTCCAAAAACCAAGAAAGGCTTTCTGGACAAAGTGATGTAATAAAGCAGGATTTCTCCTTGGTGAGCCAAATGTTTAAGTCTCCTTTCCAGCTGGGGAACTCAAGAGCTTCTGTGATACAGGCATGATAACACAGCAAATCGGCGACTGAACCCATTTTTGGACAATGGTTACACTCCTCACACGTTGCATTACCCAGCTGGGAACCCTTATCAAAGTTATCCTTGAAGCTGGCTGCAGGGACATTCTCCTATAATCCCAGCACTCTGGGAATCTGAGGCAGGAGGATCACAAGTTCAAGCCCAGGCTTAGCAAGACCCTGTCTCAAAATAAATATAAAAAGGACTGGGAGTGTAGCTCAATCCAAAGGTCCTGGGTTCAATCCCCAGTACTGCGAAAAACAAAAAGGAACCCTTGAACCTTATGCATCATAGCTCCAATACACCATACAGGCCAGGGGTCTGTCTGGAAACAGCAACATCCGCTGACTGTACATAAAGCAATGTCCACCCTGATGTTGAAGGATCCCACATTCTACCTTCTGTGGGTACTGCTTTTCATTTCATCCGACTGGATCCTCAACTTGTAGTGGGCGCTCAGTTAGCAAAGTAGCATTCAAAAAGCAGTTTGTTCCCTTAGTCTTAACACTGTGGTAGCAAGTTCTTAGTCCTTGCATTCACCATTTTTCCACTAATAAGATAACTTGGCCCCTACCTGGCAGAACATCACCCTAGAGACTGCTATGAGAGTCAAAGTAAATTATAGTAGGCATCGCTTCTGCAAGGGCTCAAGGACAAGAGGCAGCACAGCACTGCCAGGAAGCTCTTGTAGCCTTAACTTTGCCTTCAACTCTTAGCCCTGTGGTGTCCTAGACAAAGAGGAACAGCAAAGCTCCAAGGCACAGATTTGGTTTGAGGAAACCGCAGTGGCCAGCTCAGTGGGCCTTCCCCAATGAAGGTCACTCAGAAAACACCCCACCCTGTGACCTCCAGGATAGCCATGGACATCTCTGCCCTTCCAGCCTTTCTCCAGTTAGAGGTAAGTTCTGGTCTGGGCAGAGCATGAACTGGACTCCAGGGAAGTGGTCAGCATGCAGAGTCTGGTATGGCTCTGTCCCTTTAGAAGAGCTCTGAGGTGCCCTGTTACAAGCTGTTTCTGCTCTCAGTGAGCAGTTCTGGGACACAGACTCCCCAGAGGAGAGAAATGAGTCCAAGGAATGTCATTTCCAAACGTGAAATCATTGTATTGCCAATTCATGTTTCAGCAAGTAGGATCTGAAAGCAGTTGACAATATACTTAGGTCAGTCATTAGTGCTCTTTCCTCTGAACACAATCCTTCCCCCTCACCTCCTCTCTCTGTCCAGAATGAAACAATACCCATGCACTGCTTGTAATGAGCAATGAGAAATATCCAGTGCAAAACTGCATCTGGATAAATCAAGTACATTTACACAACTCACGGACTGAAGTGGAGCTGGGCATAGCAGCATGTGCCTGTAATTTCAGTGCTCTGGGAGGCTGAGGCAGGAGAATGGCAAGTTTGAGCCCAAATTGGAAACTCAGTGATTTAACATGACACTGTCACAAAATAGAAAATTGAAAGGGAAAAAAAAAAAAAGACTGGCATATTGGTCAATGTGAAGGCTCTACGTTCAATCTCTAGTACTAACACCCTGAAAGAAAGAAAGAAAGAAAGAAAGAAAGAAAGAAAGAAAGAAAGACAAATGCAAATAAAAAATCTATAGTGACAGTCCCTCAAAGCTGGGTTGGAGACAGTATTCAGAGAAAAGGGGATGCAGCCAACTAAAGAGCACACCCTACAGTCATGGTCATGCAGAAATGTCCAGATTTCTTTTCTTTTCTTTTCTTTTCTTTTTAATTTTTATTTTAAAGTGAATAAAACCAAGCAAAATGAAACAGAATAAAGCCAATCAAAACAAAACAGTGTAAGTTATATAGGACTTCAAAGCAGGATAATAGTAAATCCAAAATGGCTACCATAATATATCTTGTTATCTTTGAAATAGCTGCCCATGCCATCGGATATAATAAAATCCAACAAGACTAAACAGAATAAAACCCAACCAAACAAAACAATGAAAATAATACAAAACTTCAGAACAAGATGATAGGGAATTAACAACGGCTACCACCTTCAGAAGGAGATCCCTCAGAGATGCTGTATTGCGTATTGTTATCCTCTGAGTGGGTGATCAGACTACCAGCTTTAGGCCTGCAAAGTCAGTGAAACACTAAACACTACAAACATCAAGTTGTATTTTACCTCAATAGCAATCATTGCAGCCTGTGTTTCTCCAGATCAGCCAGCTGCTTATGGCAGGGGACAGGGGGGCGCCCCTTGAAAGGGCTGCATCTGGATCTCCCCACAGCAGCCCGCATATGGCACCAACTCGCAGGGAGGGCTTGGCTTCTTGTTCTCCTCCCCTGCAGTCTGTGAATGGAGCCAACTCATGGGAAGGGCTAGTGTCTGAATCTTGCCCCCATCGGCCCACTCATGGCCTGTAGATTCCCCTAAGAGATGCCAGTGATGTGGTTGTTTGTGTGCAATGTGATTTTTAAATGCTATCCTCTAATTCTGGTTTCATTAAAAACACTGCAAGGAAATGAAAACAGCCCCGAATATACCTGTTTGCTGCCTCTGCCCCAGGGAAAGCTGCCTGGCTGAAGGGATCCCAGGCAGGCCCAGGTTGGCACAGCCCGGGTTGTCCCCCACAGTGCCCGTGGCTCCCCTTCAGCCCCAGGGGTGGCTCATCCACATGCAGCACGAGCAGGTGGGAAAGGGTGCAGGTCTCCCGCTGCCCGTCACCCTGGTGGAAAAAGGTGTTTGCACAAATTAAACTCCACACCAAAAGTTCTGTTTCTTTGTCAAGTCAGCACCTAATTTGCAGTGTCTGTGATTGACATGACTCTTAATGTGTATTTCTAAATGTGAAACCATTTTGTGAGCAAATATTGCAGGAACAAGAATTCCTTGCTCCAGCGATCTCATGGTTTCCTCTCTTGGTTAGAAGCCCAGAGATGAAATTGCCCTTGAATATTATCCTCTTCTATTATTTTTATCTTGGGTTCCAAATGAAGCACATTGAGAAAATAAGATTCTGTGCAGCTTCTGGGCCACAGGCCCTGTCAGATGGCCTGAATTTTCACTAAGAGGCATTTGGAAGGAGGCATGGAGTGCTTTGGTCACAAGTAGAAGACTGAAAATGGTTTATAATGAAAGATACGGCTTTAATTTAGTGCAGAGGTTAGGGTGGCCTTTTAGGTAGGGAGTACCAGCCCCCCAGGGCACTCAGCCAGGCCTGCCGACTGGGGAGGGAGGGAGCAGCAAAGTGAGGTCCCTGAGCTCAGTGACAACCTAGGACCACAGATTAGTGACAGGATATGTGAAGAGCCCAGGAGAGCGGAGTGGCACCTGACTTATCCAGCACCATCCCCGCACTGCTGCCAATTTATGGAGAACCCACTGCAGTCACCAGCAGGCTTCTCTCTGGCTGCGGAGTGGACAGCCTTGTGCACCCATGACCTGCAGTGCCCCACGCTCCAAAGAGTCCTGCTCTGGGTTTCATGCTATGCCGGCATGACTTGAAGTCCCTTTTTTTTTCAGCGCTGAGGATTAAACCCAGAGCCTTAACACTGAGCTACATCCCCAGCCCTTTTTATTATTTGACACAAGGTCTCACTAAGTTACTACCTTTCCCAGGCTGAGCTTGAACTTGAGGTCCTCCTGCCTCAGCCTCCCACAGTGTGGGGTTATAGGCCTACATCACTACACCTAGCTCCCAATTCATTTTTTAATAAGAGGCCCTGCTTTTTCATTTACCACTTGACCCCACAAATCATGTAGCCAGCCCTGCCCTGGAGCAATCACACGCTGACTACTGTACAGCTGTAGGGCTCAGTTCTTTAGGGAATTCTTCACTAAGGGAAGGGGAACTGACTGGAACTTGGGACTGGCTTTATGGACAAAAAAAAACAAATCTCATCGAAAGCTGTTTGTGCATGGCAGTGGGGCACCCAGCCAAAGCTCAGGCAGGGCCAGGAGGCTGATGAAAAGCCAGGAGCATGCACGCAGGGAAAAGGCAGATGAAGAGCTGGAAAAGCAGAGAATGGGTGCTAGGTGCTAACAGCCTCTGGAGCACAGGCCCAAGCTGGGACTGAGCTGAACACTTTGGAGAAGCCACTAACAGGGTGGATACATGGAACCCACTCGGCAGAAATGGGGTCAGCAGGATGTGGGAATAGGAGGGAGGGGTTTCAGGGCCACCGGCCACAGCGGGAGCAACCTTACTCATCCTCCAGGGTCACAGCTCCTACCACCTCCCAGACACCCCCAGCCCCACATCTCCCAGCACAAAGGCCACTTGAATTCTCCTTGCAGCCCTGGTGAGAGGCAGTCAGTGAACAATGCTATCTGCGTGGTGGCGCCCAAAATACGACTGTCATTTATTTCGTTCTATGAAATTAGAGCGTGCCTTGTAGCCATAATGAATCATTTCCTTCCTGCCTCGGCCACAGTGTCAGGCAGGAACTCAACACCCCTATTCAGGGCCTTTCACTCTATTGCAGGCTAATAATAACTCACCCGCGTGAGCACATGTCTTCCCCAGACAATGCAGGGCCCGAACGGGCATCGTGGGCAGGAAAGTGGAGTCCTCAGGGGGGGCCGGGGCCAGGCAATGTGGCAGGAGAAAGACAATACCCATGGTGACAAGAAGGATAGTGTCCTCCAGGGTGGGAGCCCACTGGGAACCGGGAATGCCAGGCCTCTTTTCCACCTGAGGGGGGCAGAAAATGGTCCCATTTTAAACTACTATTCTGCCAGGTCTTCTTGCAGGTCACTACCAAGTCCAGCCCAGAAGCCATATCTACCTATCCCCCGACACATTCTTACTATTCCTACAGGTAGCCTTACTCTCTGCTCGATGCCCAGTTCCAAGGCCCTGGCAATTTGCACAGCCATATACCAGCCCCCACCTGAACTGGAGATCTCTCTTCTCACTCTCTCTTCTGGCTCTACCCTCTGTAGGCTCTGCAATAGCAGCTGCTCAGAAAATGAATAAATATGTCTGATTGCTACGGTTTAGATCTGAAATCCCCCAAAAGTCTCATGTGTCAGAGGTGGGGATTTTTGAAGGTGATTGTATCCTGAAGGACTTGTGCTTACTATATCCATCAGTGGATTAATCCATTGAGTTCATAGCTGAATGTGCTGTTAGGAGATGGAGCCTGGTTGAAGGATATAAGTCACTGCAGTGCAACCCAGAACAATGTATTTTTGTCTCCAATTCTTCCCTTCTCTCTCTAACTCTACCTGCTCTCTGTGCTTCCTGGCTACCAAGGATCAAACATCATTCCTCCATCAGGCCCTTCTGCCAGGCCCTTTCTGCCTTGGAGTCAGCTGACCATAGACTGAACCCTCTGAAATCATAAGCCAAACCACAGCTCTTCTCTTAAATTGCTGGCATCAGGTATTTTGTCCCAGCAATGGGAAAGTGCTCAACACACTGATGGAGCCAATCCCCAGGTGTCTCCTTTTGAAGTTATCACCAGGGAGCCTCCTCTAGAGAGGGAGTCTCCTGATCAAGCCATAGGCAAATCAAGCCCAGAAGAAAACTAGCTTCCCACATCCTGTGATCACTGTCTCTTCTACTAACTGTAACTCTTCAGTTCTTTTAACCTCCATATCCGCAGAGTAGGTACACAACCAGTAATGTTGCATAGGGGAATAAATGAATGAGTGAACGGAAGTTAAAGGCCACTGCTACATGGTATGAAACAAACCCAGCAGAAGAGTGACCAGGGAAGGCAGGCTAACCAGCTGACACAGGTGACTTGGCCCTTCCTTTTCCTAACTCAGGAGGACAAGCTCAAAGGGAGCCACATGTCCCATGCCAACCCACAACTCCCATCAGTGCATGGTCCAAAGATACCTGCTTAACAGGACTAGTCCATTGTAGCAGCCTAATCTCTCATCTTTGGCTCTCTGTACCACCTCCCCAGCTTCATGCTGTGACTTTGAAGAATCCTGCCCATTTGTGCCTCAGGTCCTCATGGAGACTCTTCCTTGTGCCTGAAGCTGCTTTTTCGCACATTTTTCCCATGATCCTCACCACCCAGCCCATGTCATGCCTCAGGAAGCCTCCTAATGTTCCAATCTCCATAAATTCACCCTACCTAAATGACCTCATGGCTCTCACACTTACCATCAGTACTTAACTACGCACACCAGGAAGTGTGTACAGTCGCTGCTGGGAGACTCCATCTCGCCCGTCTCCCCCCAGCTATAAGCTCTAAGGAGTAGACCCTGTGTCTCTATCACTCCCCACTATATCTCTAACATGTACCACACCAGGCACACAGAAGGTCCTTCTGAAATGCCTTCTGACTGAGAGAATGAATGAAACCATTCTGTTTTATTATTTTGTAAACTAACACCAAAAACTGAAAAATATTAAAAATAAGCCATAATTTTTAAAAAATAAAATTAAAATGTAGATAAACGCTATTGATATTTTTGTACATTGCCCTTCAGTTTTCCCTATAAAATGTTAGCACCATTAATATCTTACATAAAATGAAGCTTTCTATCTTCTTTATTCTATAACATAATACCATAAGTGTTTCAAAAGTCAATTCAACTTAATATACATTACTTTAATGACTGTATCTCTTTTTTGCAGTATTGGGAATTGAACTCCAAGTCTTCACACTGACCTACATCCACGACCCATTTTATATTTTTTGTTTTGAAACAGGGCCTAAATGCCTAAATTGCCAAGGCTGTGTTTGAATTTGTGTGTGTGTGTGTGTGTGTGTGTGTGTGTGTGTGTTTTGCCTCAGATTCCCAGAGAGCCAAGATTGGAGGCCTACACTACCAGAACCAACTTATTTTTTTCATAGTCCCTTATTAAACGTGCAAGTTGTTTGCAATTTTTCAGTGTATGAAACAATATTTCACGAACATCTTTCATTTTTCCAGTGCTAAAGATCAAACCCAAGGCCTCATGCATGCTAAGTAAGCTTTACCACTTCTACACTGCTAGCTCTTTCCATGGTTTTAATTATATCATTCCATTACATTTTTGAAGTGGGTATCCTAGGTCAAAGCTGATAAACATTTTACAATTTATAACTATTTTCAGAAACGTTGGGCCAATACACAATCCCATCCACAAAGTGCAGGGACCCGGTTCATCATGAGCCTGCCAACTCTGGCTACTTGATTGTCGATCTTTCCTATTCAGTCAGGGAAAAAAATAACTATAACTATTTCACATACTTTTATTGCATGTGTTTCCAAATTATCTGTACAACATGTTTTTCTCATCATGATTGGATGACCGACTCCCCCGGCACACAGCTCTTTCTGAAGAGTTTTACGCTAGGCCACGAAGGAGGTAGAGCATCCACCACTGCTCCCAAGTCCACAAGACCTATGCGGGCCAATCACTCACCTTTCCAGGGTGAGACGAGTGCTCAGCCTCAATCTCAGATGACATCCTGGAAGACATTAATTTCTATTCCTTCCAGCTGTCTCCTGTCTCAACAACTGGAGAGGCTCCACTCCATGGGTGAAGAATATTGGTACAGAAGCAAATATTCCAAGGGTCCAGACCTCATTCTATGCATTTAGGCTGATTCACCCCAAGTCATCCCACAGAAAGATGCAAAAATTCTCATTTCCACATTCTCAATATCTATTTTTGCTTTTGTTCTTACTGCAAAAATAGTACACACTATTGGCAGACACTCTAGATAATACACCAAAGAGAAGAAAATTTAAATAATCCCTAATTCCAGTCTTTTTTCTAGGTACATGTAACAGAGATGATATTTTTAAAATTAGTTTCAGATACATTTCCATTCTCTATAATACATGATTTATGCAGCATGGATATTGATGTTTTAGAAGGTGCACAGATCCCACTAGAACTATGGACCTCAAAACATGTACCAGGGCCCTGGGCACCATGGCAAGCTCCAAGAATACCATAGCATGTTTTAAATTTTTAAGAAAAATAGAGCAACACCTGGTGTGTGCCACACAAACTTCCCTTAAGTCATTTGCACCTGATAAACCGCAATGTGTTTGCTTAGTTTGTTTGTTTGTTTGTTTGGCTTAAGAATGCTATTAAAAAAAAAAAAACTACTGAGACACTGAAAATAGAGTGACCCAAGAAAGTTGAGGAAATTTTGTATCACATAGTACTCAGTAGTGACTTCTACGTTAGTTTTTAAGGTCAGCACATTCGGTTGCAGGATGTGTGAAAGAAGAATGCTCTGGATTCCTGTTAATAAATCTGAAGCATAGAGTTGTACCCAGGCAGGAAACTGGAGAAGACAAGCCCCGCCTCCAGCCCAGAGGACTGTGGGAAGAAGAAGAGATGCAAAGGAAGGAGACAAAGGTAATGTGCGTGTTCCATTTGTTCTTCTCCACATTTGACTCAGAGTGGAAACCATACAAGCCAAGCTTGGAAAGTCGCTGAGTTCTCAGGGAGGCTTCTGGTTTCTTTCTAGGAACTGGAAGAGATGGCTTCATGGGCTCTCCCACAGACCTACAAGGAAACTCTGTTCAGGTTCAGTGGCATTTTATGGTAGGCAGACATGGATGAGAATTTAGTTTCCCCAAACCACTCTCAGTTCCCACAAGGCTTGAGAGAGCAAAACAGTTCAACCAAGCTGAATTTCAGAGACCTCCCATGGAGATGTCTGTGACAAGGACCAAAATCCAGGATCCAGTGGTAGCACATTAAGGACACGATATACAGAGACAAAACACAACCAGAGAATATTTCAAAATAGCTAGAAGAGGGGACTTTGAATGCTGTCAATATGAAGAAATAATAAATGTCTGAGGTGATAATTATACCAATATTCCAATCTGGTCATTACACATCACATACTTGTATTGAAATGTCACGCCATACCACATAAAGGCATACTCTTTCTATGTGTCAGTTAAAAACAAAAATGCATTATAAAATAAAAAACAGGGACAGATTAGCCTCCAGAAAGTCCAGATCAAAAATCTAGTCTTGGTTATGCTGCAGTGAAAACAACCCCATCCAAGGGAATCAAAACAACAAAGGTCTGTCATTCCCACTGAGGGTGGCTAGAGGTTCCACCCTCTGTTGTCCTCTCTTGGGGACACAGGAGCAGCCCCCATCTATGTCACAGCTGGTCATCATGACAGGAGAATGATGGGCCAGCATAAGAAGGCCTCCACAAAAGTGTCAGTCCTCATGTCAGCTCATATTTTACGGCCAATGTGTGTCACATTACCAAGCACCACACAGGGTAGATGCATAGGAACCAGAAATGTTGGTGAACCAGAAATGTTAGCGAACAATAAGTTGTGGTAGATGTTAGGCAGTCCTGAAAGGGACACTAGTGTTTGGGGTCCTCTGTTGGAGCATTCCAGTCAGCTGCTCTGCCCAGAGAACAGTAGGGAATCTGGGATTCCCTGTTTTCCCTATTGTCACCAATTCCTGAGAAACCTTCACCCCATTTTCTGAGTCATCATCTTGAAAAGAACCAGAATGAGGAGATTCAAGAGCCAGCCAGCCCGGATTGTACTAACATTCAGAGGTGTTATCCCCATGGGACCTGTGGGAGGCAAATGAGTTTGGAAAATGAAGAAATTCTGTTTCTTACATATTTGAATAGAGTGTTAGTGAATTTGCACCTTCGTTACACACAGACATTTTTTTACAAAATGGGATTATACTATAAGTACTACTTAACCTGTTTTTTCTCCTTATTTGTAGATAGGAAAATTTCCTGTTAATATTCTGAAAGATTCTCACAGTTTTCCATTTCTTAAGAGATCCATGAATCTCTAGTCCTGTCCCATCTGTTTACAAAAAAAAAAATTAAATTCCAGCTGTGTGTGGTGGTGCACACCTGTGATTCCTGCACTCTGAAAGGTTGAGTTAGAAAGACTGCAAGTTTGAGCCCAACCTGGGTAATTTAGCAACTTAGTGACTCCAACTTACCTCATAATTAAAAAAACAAAATAGAATAAAAAAAAAAATCCAGGGACATAGCTCAGTTGAAAGACCTGGGTTCAATCTCCTGTACTAAGAAAAAAATGAAACAAATTCCACTGACTCATATCTATCTGCTTTTAACCATTACTTTAATATTTGAGTAATTTGCCATTTTTATGTTAAAAATGATGTTTAGTAAAATTATATATGTGTTTATGTCTGACACAGCAAGTTCAAGTCTAAGAAGACAACAAAATATATCATAGCAAAAACTGCAAAATTGATACAATTAAATACTGTTCAATGAAGTGTTACTTGTACAAGCAAAAGACTAGAAACGACCCAAATGTCTTTCAATAATGAACTAGTTGAACAAACTTAAATAAGTTATCCACATCTAAAAAAGTGGATCACTAGCTTTGAAAATGCAACTTAACAAAATCCT
>RJWT010029547.1:0-14886 GCA_004365215.1 Cuniculus paca | reverse complement strand
TCTGTTAATTCTTTTCCAATTACAATTTCAGAACTATAATGATGCAGCAGTTGATGCTCTAAGTCCCAATAGTCCTTCCTAGACCAAAGGTCCTGATGCAATGGAGACTGATGGCTTGGCAATAATGACTGCCTTGGTTGCCCCTGGGGTGATTGCATAAGCAGCTCATGGCTTCATGCAGCTAAGAACACCTGTGAAGATAGCCAAAACTGTCATCACTTGTGCAAACATAAATTAGAACATCCTCTGCTAAAATGAGGTTGCTATGGATTGTTTCCTTTGTCTCCCAGCAGAAGGAGCCTCAGACGGGACATTATCTACTCATTCCTTCATTTGATCATGCAACAAATGTTTCCTTAGCTCCTGTGTCTTAGTGGAATTAGGGCAGATACTTTAGGAAGAGGACAGCGAAAAGCAGATACTGCCATAGCCATTAGAGAACTTCAGCTAAATGGAGAAAGACATATAATTAAATACGTCTGAGCAGTGTTGCCCTGCACTGGCCTCTTTCAGAAGAGACATTGACACTGGATGTCACAGTGGTGATGGATGGCGAGCAGAACCAAAAGACTAAGATACAGACCTTGGATGCAGCAGGATGGATAGGGAGAGGGTGGGTCTTCAGTAGTATTAAGGATTTGGGGTTTACTCTAAGGACCACAGGAACATCCAGCAGAGGCTTTGGCAGCAAGTGTCCTATGAAGATCAGGAGGCAGTAAGACTCAGAAAAACAATTGGGGAAGCCATCAGAGTTCAAAGGAAATGAAATCGATATGTTGAAGACACATCTACACTCCCATGTTCACTGGATTATTCACAGTGGCCAAGAAACGGAAACAACCTCAGTGTCCACTGATGGATGAGCAGATAAAGAAAATGTGATAAAAGTACACAATGGAACACTGTTCAATGGGAAAACAAGGAAACCTTGCCATTTGTGACAGCAAGGATGGAGCTGGAGACATGCTAAAGGCAATTATCCAGGCACAGGAAGATGTATCATGTGATCTAGTTTTTTTTTTTCAATCAGATTTTATTGGTACACTTTAGATATACATAATGACCACATTCACTATGGAGAATTTGTACCTGTACATGATATAATGATTCTTTTTTTTCCCCATTCCCTTCCCCTCCCTTCAACCCCTCTTCCCCTCCCCATTGTGATCTCACTTATACGTGAAACTTAAAGCAGAACATAACGTCAGGATGGAGTGGGCGAGAGAAACAGGAGTGTCTCAGTTAAAGACTATGACGTTTTAGTTGTAAGATAAATTGAGAAGATATATTCAACATGGTGATGATAGATAATAATACCATGTTATATACTTCAAATGTGCTGACAGTGGCTCTAAAATACTCTTGATAGCGTCAATCATTTCACAGAGTGTCCACATATCACAAGATTAGGTAGGCAAACCCCTTGAATACAGATTGTAATGGTGGTGCCAGGGACAGAAACCTGAACCTTGCAGGCAAGCAGTCTACTACTGAGCTACATCCCCAGTCTTGAATATGCACAATTTTTATCAATTATCATTTAGTGGAGCTAGGGAGAAAGGCACTGGGGATTGGAACCAGAGTCTTATTTTCTTAGTCACTTTCCTTATTGCTGAGACATATTACTTGACATCCACAATTTAAAAGAGTGGAGATTTATTTGGGCTCATGTTTCAATTCATAGTCAGCTGGCTCCAAGGCAGGACAGCACAGCAGGGGTGCAAGCCCCAGGACAGCTGAAAAGAGCAGCTCACAGCAGGGCAGTGTAGAAACCTAGAGTGAAAGGAGAAGCTGGGGTGGGATAAACCCTACCAAGCCATGCCTCCCATGACAGCCTCCTCAGACCAGACTCCCCTCCTAACAGCAAGTCAGCTATAAACTCCCATAATCCAATCACCTTCCTGAAGCCCCACTTCTGATTGCATGAGGTTTCAGGGGGAACATCTAGATATAAACCATAACATGCATGCATGCTAGAAAAGTGCTCTACCACTGGGCTACATCCTTAGTTCTTTTGAAAACTTTATCTTGAGATAGGGTCTCATTGAGTTGCCCAGGCTGGCCTTGAACTTGAGATCCTCCTACTTCAGTATCCCAAGTAACTAAGATTACAAAGTGTGTACCACCATGTTCAGTTGGACTTTCTCAAATGCTTTTTCTGGGTCTATTGAGATGATCATATGGTTTTTGTCCTTGGCTCTGTTGATATGGTGTATTACACTTATTGATTTATATATGTTGAACAATCCCTGCATCTCTGGAATGAATTCTACTTGGTCATGGTGTATAATCTTCTTGATAATTTGCTGCATTCTATGTGCCAGTATCTGACTGAGGATTTTGGCATTTAGGTTCATTAGGGAGACTGCCTATAGTTCTCTTTTTTGGGTGGATCCTTACCTGGTTTTAGTATCAGGGTAATGCTTGCCTTCAGGAATGAATTTGGGAATATTGCTTCCCTTTCAATTTCATTAATGAGTTTGAGGAATGTGGTAGATTGACAACTGGTGGGCAACTTGTATCACCCAGCTGAACTGAATCAGTGTGGTGCTGCGTATGGATGGTCCAGCTGGGGATTGCTGCCAACAACATAAGAGGGAGAACTGGAGAAGAAGAAGTAGTGTGGTGTTTTTGGTTCTCCTGTTGCCATTCTCTCCTGGAGATGCTTGTCGAGCTTCTTTCCTGAAATGAACTTGGCTGTTCTCATCATTGGAGGAGCTCGGGATCTTGTTGCAGAGAGTGACTGTAGTTCACTTTGAGGGAGCTCTGGTCCTTACTTTGAGCATCACTTCCTGGCTCTGGAGGGGAAGATGGTGTGCTGTTCAATCTCCAGGAGAAGCTTGTCATGCTGGCTTCCTGATAGGAACTCAGCTGTTTTCATTGTGAGAGGAGCTTGGGACCTTATTGTCACTGAGGATGGCTGTTGTACTTTTCGGGGGAGCTCTGGTCCTTACTTTGAGCATTGCTTCCTGGTTCCAGTGCAGATCTCTCAGCCTGCTGGCACAGCTCCTTCATCCCACTGGCACAGACTTTCTAGCTTCCACTGCTGATCTTTGAGCCTTCTCAGTGCAGATCCATGAAACTGAATTGTATGAGTTGTTGTGGGCTCTAGGCCTCCAGTTGGACTTGTGTGGGGCAGTCATGGGCTCTAGGTCTTCAGGTAAACTCATGTAGGACATTGCTGTGGGATCCAGGCCCTCAGCTGGATTCTTTGGGGTCTTTAGTGTGTGGACAGATTTCCTGCACTTTTTGTGTTTGACTCTTTGGGTGACTATTATAAAATAATTTGATAAATTATGTGTATTGTTTTAAAGTCTTTCTTGCAAACCCTGATTAAGACAAGAAGGATTGGCATTAGGTCTTCTCTAAATTTCTTAGAATTCAGCGGTGAATCAATCAGGGTCTGGGCTTTTCTTTGTCAGTAGGCTTTTAATCACATCTTTAATTTCATTGACTGATGTTGGCTTATTTTTGTTTTTTTTAAGAATTTTTATATCTTCTTGATTCAGCTTTGGTAATTTGCATGTATCTAGGAATCTGCCCATTTCTTCTGTTTTCCATCTTATTAGAATACAGGTTGTCTAGGTACTGATGATCTGGATTTCTGCAAGATCTGTTGTGATTTTACCCTCTTCATTCTTAATTGCATAGATTCGAGTCTTTTTTTTTTTTTGATAAGGTTGGCTAAGGGTTTGTCAATTTAGTTGGTTCTTTCAAAGAACCAACTCTTCAATTCATTGATTCTTTGTATTATTTTCTTGCATTAATTTCTGCTGTGATCTTTATAATTTCCTCCCTCTTCTTTTTCTAGAAGCTTGAGGTTCAACATTAGGTTGTTTATTTGCACTCACTTTGCTTTTTGGATATGGGAATTCACTGGTATAAATCTCCCTCATAGGACTGCTTTCACTGCATCCCATAAATTCCATTATGTTGCATTGGCATGATTGTTTAACTGTAGAAACTGTCTAATTTAATCTTTATCTGTGTGACCCACTGGTTGTTCAGGAAGGTGTTATTTAATTTCTATGTGTTTTTGAAATTCTTGTGATTTCTTTTACCATTGATTTCCAATTTCATTGCACTATAATCTGATAATATGCATGGAATAATTTCAATTCCTTTGCATTTACTTAAGCATATTCCATGAGCTAGTATGTGATCTATTTTGGAAGTCATTCCATGTATCACTGAGAAGAATGTATACTCTGATGTTGTAGGGTGGAACACTCTGTAGACATCTAGTAAGTCCATTTGTTTAAAAGTTGTGTTCAGTTCTGGTATTTCATTGTTAATTTTTTGTCTACTTGTCTGTTTGTAAAAGTAGGTACTGAGGTCCCCCATTATAATTGTATTAGTGTTTGATTTTTCATGTCCATTAATATTTGTTTTATATAGTTGGGTGCACTGCTATTTGGTGCATATATATTTATGATTATTATTGCTCCCTCTTGGATTATTCCCTTTATAAGAATATAGTTACCTTCTTTGCAGTCTTAATGAGTCTTGGCTTAAAGTCCACTTTGTCTGCAAATAGAATAGCTATCCCTGCTTTTTTCCAGGTTCCTGTCACATAGAATATTTTTTTCCATCCTTTGATTTTTAGTCTATGAATTCTTTTTTGAATTAAATGTGTTTCTTTTTGCAGCATATTGTTGGGTCTTACTTCTTGATCCATTCTGCCCGTATGTTTCTTTAGATTGGTGAATTGAGACCACTAACATTAATGGTTATAACTGATATGTATTGACTTATCCTTGTCATGTTATTTTCCTGTTGTTGGCTCCCCCTGCCTCCTTTTTTTTTTTTTAAACACCCTCTGTTTAATTGTTTGCCTTGCCTAGTGGATTCATTCTGTTGGGGCTCATGGTGTTGTAGTTATTGTATTTCTTTCTAGAATGTCCTTCAGAACATTTTGGAGTGCTGGTTTGGTGTTCATGAATTTCCTGAGGTTTTCTTTGTCATGGAAGTATCTTATTTCTCCATCAATTTTGAAAGGTAATTTTGCAGGGCACATCAATCTGGGTTGGAGGTTTTCTTTTAGGGTTTGAAATACTTCACTCCAAGCTTTCCTAGACTTGAGGGTTTGTATTGAGAAGTCAGTCGTGATTCTGATAGGCTTTCCTTTATTGGTGATTTGTTTCTTTTAACAGTTTTTATTATTTGTTCTTGTGTTGAATTTCTGGAATCTTGCCTATTTGCCTTGGTGTAGTTTTTTTTGTTTGTTTGTTTGTTCGTTTGTTTATCATGGCTAATTGGAGTTTTATATATGCCTCACTTACCTGGATGTCAAATTCTTTTTCCCTGCTTGGGAAGTTTTCTATCATTACTTTTGTGAGCAGGCTTTTAATATCATTTGTGCTATCTCCTACTTTTTCACTGACTCCAATTAATCTTATGTTATCTTTCTTTGCTTCCTGTAGAAGCTATTGGATTGATTTTTCTCATGGTTCTTTGATATTTTTAAACAATCTTTCTTTTCATGATCTCTAACTGCAAGCCTGTGTTCTATGTCTGAGATTCTGCCCTCACATTGGTTTATTCTGCTGCACATACTTTCAATGGAATTTTTTTTCTTTTATTTTGAAGAGAATAAAACAAATACAAAATAAAACAGAACATTCAATCAAAACAAAGCAAAGAATGTCATACAAGACTTCAAGACAAAACAAAAATAGACCAACAATGATTACCACGTTGCCCCTTGCTATTTTCAAAATAACTTCCCATACCATAAAGAATCATAAGATCAAACACAACAGAACAGAATAAAACCAATCAATATAAAACAATGAAAGCAATACAGGACTTCAAAACAAGGCAGTTGAAATACTACAGTGGCTACCGTAATGTATCTGAAGAGTTCCTGTTTATATCATCAAACATAATAAAAACAAACAAAACAAAATAGAATAGTTAATCAAAACAAAATAATGAACTTGATACAAGACCTCATAACAAGATTAAAGGAAATCAATAATGGCTACCATAATGTCTCTTGTCACCTTCAAAATAACTGCTCATGCCCTCAGGTATAATACAGTCAAATAAAACAGAATGGAATAAAACCAATCAAAGGAAAACAATGAAAGCAATACAGGACTTCAAACAAGACTGCAGGAATACAACAGAGGCTATCCTGATGCATCCCATTTTCAAAGTAGCTGCTTAGACCATCACATATAACAAAATCAAACAAAACAAAATAGAATAAAATCGATCAATAGAAAACAAGTAAAGCAATAAAGGCTTTGGAAAAAGATAATAGGAAAACAATAATGACTGCTATAATCCATTTTGTTATTTTTGTAATAGATGTCCATGCCATCAAATATAATAAAATCAAACATAACTAAACAATAAAACTTGGTTAAACAGAACCATGAGAACAATACAGGACTTCAGAACAGAATTATAGATTAACAATGGCCATTGCCTTCCCCCTGGAGACATCTCCTCCCCTTTCACCTTCACAACCTCTATTTTGTATTTTGGATCCCACTAATTTCCCCACTTTCTTATACTAGGGAGACAATACAATGTTCACCCATATGACTTTGAACCTTTTCACCAATAAGCATGCTCTCAAGTTGTATCCATTTACCTACAAGAGTCTCAAGGTTATCTTTCTTTATAGCTGAGTAGCTTTCCATTGTATAGAAATGGCATATCTTTCCTTTCCATTCTGCAGTGGATGGGCAAGCTACCCCTACTGTTTTTTTCCTGGTTCCCTGTCACACAGAGCATTGTTCTCTCTCCCCGGACTCTCAATCTATGAATTCCCTTTTGAGTTAAATGTGTTTGTTGGATAAAGCATATTGATGGATCCTGTCTCTCAATTCACTCTACCTGTGCCTCTTTCTACCGGCAAATTGAAGCTGTCTACATTAATGGTCATGGCCAACATGCACTGGCTCATGTTTGCCATGCTATTTTCCCACCACTGGTTGTATACTTTTCCCCTCCATTCTATTGTCTGTCCCACTTGGTGATTCCCCCCCTCCCCCACCCATCCTCCTAGAACCATGGTCTTTCTAGTCTCTCTCCAAAATGTCCTTCAGTATTCTCTGTAGGGCTGGTTTGGCAGTCATGAACTCCTTCAGTTGTTCTTTGTCATGGAAATATCTTGTTTCTCCATTAATTTTGAAAGCTAGTTTTGCAGGGTACATCAATCTGGGTTGGAAGTTATTTTCTTTCATGACTTGAAATATTTCACTCCAATCTCTTCTTGACTTGATGGTTTGTGTTGAGAAGTCAGTTGTGACTCTGATGGGTTTTCCTTTATAGGTGATCTGTTTCTTTTCTTGAACAGCTTTTAATATTCTGTTCTTGTGTTGAATTTCTGGGATCTTGATTATTATATGTCTGGGTGTAGATTTGTTTTGGTTATGGCTAGCTGGCGTTCTATATGCCTCACTTATCTGAATTGCACGTCTTTCTCCCATGTTTGGGAAGTCTTCTGCTAGTACTTCTGTAAATAGAATTTTTATGTCTTTTGTGTTGACCCCTGCTTCTTCATTGATACCTATCATTTGTAAATTATTTCGCTTTGCGTCATCTTGCAGTCTTTGAATTGTTATTTCCTGGTTCCTCATTATTTTTTAAGAGGTCTTTCCTTTCCTGATCACAAGCTGCACACCTGTCTTCAAGGTCTGAAAGTCTATTTTCAGTTTCTTTCAAGAGCTTTTGCCAGCTTTCAATGGAGATTTTAATTTCCTGGATATCTCTTTGAATCTGTTTCATGCATTCAAAAATCTCTTATATTGTTCATTCATGGTTTCCCTCATTTTCCTTTGCTCCATTTTTTTTTACCTATGTCTTCTTTAAAGAAGAGTAGCAATTCTTTTATTATGTTTTTCATTTCTTCTTTTACCTGAGATAGTATTTCTGTTCTAATTTCTTTTATAACCTTATGGAGTTGTCTCTTTACTTCAGTTGCCATCACTGCAGAAACTTCAGGTGTGCGACTCTCGATCTCGTCCACGTTTTCGTCTCCCGGACTTGCTCTGCTTGGGTTGGAGTCTAGGGACTGCCTTTTGTTTCTTTGTCTTGCCATTTTCCTGGATTCTTCCAAATAAGCAGGTAGTGGGGTTTTGGGAAGCTCCCACGTTGGTTACAATTTCTCTGGAGTGTGACTGGTTTTCCTGGCCAGTGCTGGCTAGAGGTATCCAATGGTGGCTATTGGGTGCTCTGGTTCAGGGCCTGCTTCTGTTCGTGGAAGCATCCGGGGGCTGCTGGAATGCATGCAGAGCAGGTCCTGCCTCTGCCTTCCCTCTGAGCTCCTTACCGGCAAGCGGGCATCTCCCTTTGTTGGAATGCACTCTGAGCAGAGCCTGCCTCTGCCTTCCCTCTGAGCTCCTTACCAGCAAACAGTGTTTCCCTTTGTCCGTTGGAATGCCTCAATGGAATTTTTAATCTCCTAGGTATCTGTTTAAATCTGCTTCATAGATTCCATTTCTTTCCTGCATTGTGCATTCATGATTTTCATCATTTTCCTAAACTCTTCTATTATTTTTTATCTGTATCTGCTGTAGAGTCACTATGTGTGCATCATCTCTGTAATTATCTCAGAAATTATTTCTGATTTGATTTTTTTCTAGAGTTTCATTCATGTGTTTTTTTACTTGCACTGTTACCACTTCAGAGAGGCCAGGTCAGTGGCTTTTGAATTGTTACACTTCATTGCCACCTGGGTTTGCCTTTGGTGAGCTAAAAGTCTGGGGTTACATCTTGTTTGTCTTCTCATTTTTTAATTTTTTTCAGTTTAATTCCTGGGTTGATGCTTATAAATTGCTTATGGTGAGTAGCTTTATTGTCAGTATTTAGAAGCCTTAGTAAATGACTATTCCTCAGAGGTGTCTTCTAGGTGTAGCTGACTTGAGTTTTGAATCTGTTGCAAGATCCCACCTCTTCAATTTATTGGGAATGAGAAGTTGCTGCCTATTTGGCCTGGCTTCTGGTTCTTTGGCACTTGCCTATCATATATTTTATGACCCTTAGGCAGTCTCAGTCTTGGCATACCCAGAAGAATAACTGATTAGAAAAATTATGTTGTCTTGGCTAAAGTAGTGCAATCAGCAATAACGATAGCATCAAACACAGTCTAGAAAATGACAAACTGTGGTAACTCCTAACCTTTAACTGTATGAACTAGATTTTTAGTTAAATAATAAAATCTAAAACAAGCCAGAAAATTGAACACATTAAATATGTCCTCAATATGACAATTTTACCCTCAAGGTAGAAAGTTTATAAGGGAATGGGGAAAATATAGGGAAATAGGAGAACAGGAAGAGATTAGAAGCAAGGCTAGAGGACAAAGGAAGATTATGCAAATTTTGGGAAACTGGTGAACACAGGAGGGAAAAACAAGGAAGAAAGAAAAACAAGAACAGAACAGAAAAACAACAAAAAACTAGAAACAATGTCACACTCATATAAAAATAAGAACAATCAAAAATAAAATAAATCAAAAACAAGAAAAAAAGAAAATAAGAAAAAAGTATACTTCAAGGTGTGTCTCTGTTGTTACTGGCAGACAAAGTGGACAAACAGAGTCCATATCTGAGCTGGTTAATCCCACTAAGCCATCCATAGATTTATGACAGTGTGGTGGGTTATCCCAGTGAGCCTGCATTTGAGTTCCAGTGAAGTTCCAGCTAGTTTTTGGCTATGAGGCTGGAACCCACTTTGTCCATCCTGCAACATTCCATATGCCTCCTGCTGGCTTGAACTCAGCTGCTTGACATTCTGCTGATTTGAACTTCATTCCACTTCACCCTGACACTGAGAGACACTAGATGGAGCTTACCCACAGCTCTTTGAGTGCTAAGTTTAGTTGGATCCTCTCCATGATGGCTACCAGCCAATTGCCCTCTTCTTGGGGACATCTGAACCTGAATAACTCACCATCCACTGCTCTGTTCTACAAGTACATGTTTCCAAGGAAGCCTCTGGGGGTTGTGAGTAGTCACCAAGCATCTGCAGGTTTGAGCTGGCCCTCCCACACAGTGAGTGAGGGCTCAGGGAGAAAGTGTCACTTGCCACTTTCTCCTCCTAACTTTTTCTTTGCTCTCCCTGTAGAATACTACATGGGCACCTCTCCTTGAATGCAGAACAATTGCTGCAACATTAGTTAAATTAAGTATTATTTCCATACACCGAAATGGACAAAGCTGGCTATGGTATTTCTTTCTCTCTTCAATTGGCTCTAAGCAATGCAAATAGGGCCAGCTGAGGTACTGATATGTAATCTTTGGGGCCATTCTGACAGTTTCCTGTTTCCTTGCATAGTGCTCTCTGTAAAAGATCTGAGTGCAGGAGGATGGCAAAGCCAGTCAGCTCCAGGAATATCAACTGAGTAGAGCCTCAAAGTAAGAGGCCCCAGGTTACAAAAGTTTACATATCAGAAACTGAAGCAACAGCCTCCAAAAACAATTCAAATGCTACCTTAATTGAATTATGCAGACTGATTCTTCTGTAAGTCATTCTCCCTGTGTTTTGCAGAGATGCTTTTCTCCCCATCTGACCAGCGAGCTCAAGTTACTCAGCATCCTCACTGTCACTCATCCTTCTTCACAAGATAACAAATTCTGGGAGAGGCCTTGGATCAAGGCCTTTGTCCACATATACTCACTTGGATTGGGCTTAGAACCCCTTGGTTGCCCTTAACTTTGAATATGTCTTGGTGTCTTTACTCTTGCCATGGGTTGCACTGGAGGTGGGAGATTAAAATTAACTTTCCGGGATTCCAATAACATCCCAATGGGATTACAAATATAACTTTTTTGATTAAGTGGAAGATCAAAAAAGAGATTACAATACTTGGATTACAACATTCATTATTTGGGATTACAATATTTTTTCGTTTAATGTGGGGCAAATGCATGCCTTTCACAGCACAAAAACTGACCATCATTCAGGTGAAAACCCACTGGACCTTGTATGACAAATTTTAAGGTAAGTGGAGTATTTTTCTAATTATAGTCCTCAGATGCAAGTAGTGCATAAAAGTCTAACTGCCAAGTGTAACTATGGGCCAAAAGTATTCATTATCTGCAGAAAAAAAAGATACCAGCCTGTTGACTATAAAGCTATTAAATGATGCAGACATTAATACACCACCTAAAAAAGTTTTTAGATGGCTCCAACAGATAGCTCTGTTCTACCCTTCCTTCCCCAAAGGTGGTACACTTGATATGAGAGTTTGGGATAAGATAGGTAAAACCCTTCATGAAGCCAAAACTCAAAAAAATAAATAAATAAATAAATAAATAAATAAACAAACAATTCTACCCAGAAACTATAACTACATTTAATTTAGCAAAAATTGCCCTCAGGTCCTTACAGATTAACTTACCTAAAGACACATTAAAAAGCATTCCACTTGTATTGACAAAATAGTAAGTCAGTCAATTAAAATGGAAAATAGCCCTCAAATGGCTATACTAAACAATTCAGATCTCTACAGTAACATGCCCCCAATGGGTTGATACAGATAAATAAAGCCTGTTTTAAAAATGGAGATAATCAAATGAGTTCACTGTTACAAGATAGTCATAAAGACATTCATAAAAAAATACAAAACCTTTCCAATTTATTCACACACTTGGCCTCACTCACCACAGACACCTCAAAAGATAATGCTTCCCCTAACGCTGTGCTTCCCACAACCCCTCCTTCTCCCTTACCATAGAGTAAGCCACTGAGTTCCCAATCACCAAAAACAGCCAAAGTTACAAAATGCTTTACTCTTAAATCATCTCAGATAGAGTGTCCAGGACAACAGGGTTCAAACTCCTTATATGCTGAACTGCTTAGATAGAGTAATTCAAGGTCTTCAAATACTGCCAGGTGCTACTCGTCTCACTTGCACATGTCTATCATCAGGGCAATTTCTACATTTTAAATCACATTTAAACTCACTCATTTCAATGCAAGCTCAAAGTAATCAAGATAGCGGAGATTACAACTTAAAAACTATTACTCAGGAAATTCTAATGGGCATAGGCAATTATGTTAACTTAAAAATTCAGGCCCTTCTTTTCATGCAATATAAACAACTTCTATACTATGCATGGATTTCTATCCCACAGGAAGACACATCTTGTAAGTATTTTACTCAGATATTCCAGAGTTCCACAAAAACTTACACTCAATTTGTAGAATGATTACAAGATGCTATTGCAAGATGTCTCTACAAGTTGTCTATTACAAGATGCTATTACAAACAGGTCTCTCATAAAACTAAAACGCTCGTTTGCCGATTAGCATATAAAAACGCCAATGATGAGTGTAAACAAGTGTAAGCTCCAATAGTTCACACAAGTGTTCTCCAATAGTTCAAAGATCTATCTGTTTATCTCAGTGCATGCAAAAATGTTGGATCCACTACCCATGCCTCTAAGCTCATGGCATAGGCTATATCCCAAAACCTTGACAATAAATTCCATCTGATTAAATGCTTTAATAGAGGCAAAGGAGAACAAACTAGCTGACACCATGCAGCACCTCTAAAATGCCAGGCCCCCTGACTCAGGCTGTGCCTAGTCTGTGTCCCCATTGTATGAAAAGGTTTCACTAGAAGAAACATTATAAATCTAAATTTCGTAAGAACAGCACACTCTTGCACAAAACAAACCATGTGTCCTAATAAAATACCTCAATAAAAATAAGGGATCCCTTAATCTATACTCCAATAATTCAAAACCAATTAAGCCAGTTATGACCAGTCCTAATCAGACTAGCAGCAATCTCTCTGCGTCCCTCCTTTCCCTGGTCCATCGGACCAATCAGAATACACAATTAGATTTACCCGTGGCTTCTAGCACTTATTCGGGGAGGAAAACAGCCAATTTTTATTCTCACTGAAATTACTACTCCTACCCTTAACCCCGCACATGAAACTATCAGAAATGAACCCTTAAACAATAAACTTTATCTTTCCCAGGGTATTTCAGTTCATAAAACTATAGGTAGAAATAAATGGAATGTAAGGGCTCTTACTGGATTGGTGGATATGAGAATTGAAGTCACTGTAATAAACAACCAATCATGGATGCCTATTTGGTTGCTTAGACCCGCCTCCCCAGCTTTGATAGGTGCAGGTTCCTCTCAGTCACTGCTGCTCCCTTACGTGGGCCATGATAGACAGATAGGCGTGGTAACATCACTCCTTGCGCCCTCAGTTAACCAATATAAAGTTAAAGTTGGATTAATGATAAAGGCCAGTAGTACTTCTATGAAAAAAAGTTGGAGATCTTATTAACATCATTAAAAAAAAACAACACCAATGTGGTCAACTCAAACCCACGCTATTACAAGTAATTTTAAAACTGCTATGGGATATATTCAGTAAAACTGATCCATTTCTTACTGGTCATATAACAACCTATTCTAATCTCCTAAATTCACTGTCAATAGGTGATTATAATGCTGATGCTCTGGTAAATCTGTTTTCCATTTTTAATAATTTGAGACAGCCCCATAAATTTTTTCATTATGTTTCTAAATCTCTATTAAAGACATTTAAAATTAGCATAACACAAGCTGGACACTCCCTGTGGGGTTCAGTTCTCACTTCTGATTCTTGCTGGGTCCACTTCCCTCCTTTTTCTCTTTCTCACGTTGCTACATTCCAGTCTCCTGACACCAGAATCCCACAGGGTGGATTCTATGGGGTTGCAGAGCTGCAGGTTGGTGTGCTTCCTGTCTGCTCTTCAGTGTGCTGCAGAAAGATGGTGCTGATGCTGTGGCCTGCTGCCAGGTGATCTCATTCTATTTTACAAAATAACCTGGGCAAGAAATGCCTTTTCAGCTCTCATTCCCCCTCCCTTGCCTTAAATGTGGCAATTTGTTTCACCACAAACACTGACATTGAAAATAAAATATAAAATGAAGATAAAATCTTACCAATTTTGCCAGCCTAAAATAACAGAAAGCCTGACTGGTTCAACAGAGCAGCATGCCTGCGACTTTAAGATACTCCTTGATACTACTGTGGTCAGATTTATTTTCAAGTCAAATTCCTGAAACAGCTTGTCCTAAGCATCTCTGTCACAAGAGTCCCTGCTCTGTGCTGGCAGCTTACTTGATATCGATGCACCAGAACCCATGAGTGACATGGGACTGTTCTTCATTATGATAATCTCATCTAAAAGACAACAAAAATGCAGTTACTGATTCCTATTTTTCAGGATCTTTGTGATTGACACATAATTTTGGCAAACTTGAGATTAAGAAAGATAAATACAGATATTCAGTCCTCAATTAGAGAGTGACTACTGACTTCGAATTAAGCCAAGCACAATAATTTCTGGAGAAATTTAAGTTTTCCTTAATGTTATTTTCCCTCTGTACTTAGAAACATCTTTTTCCAGACAGCTGATTAAAACCATTTAATAAATGAAATCATCAGGTGTTTCTTTTGAATGAGGGGCTCTGCCAAACACTTACTGAGATACCAGTGTGCTATAACAGGGAAAGGAAAGCTAAACTTATCTGCAGCTAATCAGTCTGGAATGTCTCCTGCCCGTATGGTCCCTCCCCACATGCCGCACTACCTGATCAACTACAGAGAATGGGAAGGGAAGGGCTGAGACTTGAGTTCTATGAACATCTGCTCACAGGAATTCTAGCACTACTGGGAGATGATGAAATTATATACTCGAAGTTCCAAATTCCTCAGGCACCCTCCATATTCTATATTGGATTCCACTGTTGTGCAATCTGGAATTGGAACCCTTTTGCATTGAACCAGGAGGAACACGGGACATAGGTCATTCAGCCTGTTTGACAATAGATGCTCCAGGAACAGCAATCACATTGCTCCTCCCGGTTCCCTCACTATTCTGGGAGGCCACTCAGCCCTTGATTCTCAACATATTC
>RJWT010029546.1:0-14864 GCA_004365215.1 Cuniculus paca | reverse complement strand
CAGATATAAATTCTCTAAGGAATATACAACAGAAATATATGACAGAGTGTGACGTCAGTGGTATAGTCTGTCCTTGGAGGCAAGGGTTATAAGATGCAATGAGCCGTTGGAATTCTGAGCTTCTAAATTGGAGCAAAACAGGAGGAAGTCTGGCACCTTTGAGAAACAAAGAAGAGACCTTGGTAGAGGACAGTGCAACAGACAGAGCAGAAAGAAGGTGCCAGACCACACTAGTCCTCTGGATCATGATAAGGAGTTTGACTTTTATTTGACTTACAGCACACTTTAATTTTTGAGATTGTAAAAACAGACTTTTTTTGGAGAGTTTCATAAAAGTATTCAAAGATTAATTATATCTTGTAAATCCCTCTAGATATGTCTGTATTTTATTCACTAATGTGTTAAATCACAAGAGAGAAATAATTTAGAAAATCAGAAATTAATGGAGTAGACAAAACATTCACCTGATCTGTCATAGTGCTACAAACACACATAATACAAGTAGTGTTTTCTTTGGCTGTTGGAACATTGCATGTGTACTTCATTTAAACCACTTGTAGTCACCAAACTAGCTTTATAAAAGCAACCCCAACAGACAAAGCACAAATCCATATTTGAAAAAAAGCAGTCAAAAATAACTCCATTGTCAGTACCAAGACACATATTTTGCTTCTTGGAGATGATCTTCTAGATCTCTGGTGAATATGCTAAGTAAGCTGGTCCAAATCCTTGGATCATCTGTGAGACTAATAATCAGTGTATTCCTTTATGCATATATTTCTTATACCAAAATACTTAACACACTTCTCAGTTATTTGTAGTCTTAGTATAATGCTGGCTTGACTAGTGTTAAACACAGTTTACTAGACATTTGATTGATTTAAGGATGTTTACTTTTTTCTCAATATATTATTAATAGAAAACAAAACCTTTTTATTGCTTCATGTAACATTATCTACTAAGCATTTAAAAATATCACATAATAAAGGATAAGTTAATATTTTTATTTTGCAATGCAGTATTGAAGTTCTGCTGATTTTTCATTAAGATTTTTTCCTTGACCTCCATTTTGTTTTATTTTTATATTATTTAATTCAGGACATTATTTAACCACATTTAATCAATAGATATGTTGACATATCTGCCAAATTAATAATTACTCAAATTAAATATTACAAATATGAATTAAGTAATTAACAAATAATTCAAATGTATATAAACTCAGTAGCGTTTTTGGAGTTCTATTCAAATGTAGAGTTTTTAACATTGATTTATCACCAAACACCAAGTAGAAGGTCACATCAAAGGACTAACAAATGCATTCTAAAAAGAAACAATAAAGTAATTTCTACATACAATCATTCTTGTACTATAGAACATCAAATATACAGCATGTTGATCTCCTCTACTTGACACTTAACTAGTGATACAAGAAACAAAACGAAGATCAAAAACAATGATACACAACAAGATAAACAGAGGAGAATGTATGTCCTGTAAGTACTGTGCAAAGGGAGAGGGGGTAAGTTTGTCACCCAATGCAGAAGTTAAAGTCTTCACAGCACACATAGTAAGACTGGGGAGTGCCTGGGTTTAGAAAAATACATGGGTAGGAACATAACACAAGCAAAGGCACAAAGGTTACAAGGAACCAAGCAATCCGACTGCCTGAAATAGAGGCAGTCTCCTCCTGCTTGAGACATGTACCAAGGGCACGTGGTTTTGCATCTTATAGAGGTCCTTAAATACTGGGGAGGGAAGGACTTTTGGTTTTGTCCCAAAGCGTTCAGATCAGTGAAGGATTTTGACCTGGGGAATGACATGAGGAGTACAGCACAGTGTATCAAGATTAGCAAGACGAATCCAAGGGAAAAAGTAGCAGGTCTAGAATTTCTATGCTGGGAAATAGAGGCACCAACCTATTTAGAGTGGTAAACCGAGAGAAGTCTTTGGAAGCTGTGGTTACTTCCATATATGATTTTCATATGTGATTAAGAAAATGTCAGTACTATAGAACAAAAGTGCATGCTATTGATGGAGATGGGCAAGGAAAGGCTGAGTTGAGGAATTCAAAAATTTTAAGGCCAAGTAAACCCTCAGTCAATTAAAAATATGTGTCCCTATTGGAGATTTGTCAAATGCAGGCAAATTTTTTTTTTTTTTTTGTGGCACCAGGGATTGAACTCACAACCTTGTGCTTGCCAGGCAGGCGCTTAGGCCACTGAGCTAGATCCCCAGCCCTTGTCTTTTTGAGACAGGGTCTCACTATGCCATTCAGACTGGCCTTGAGCTCACTTTGTAGCCCAGGCTGGTCTTGAATTTGCAACGATCCACCTGTCTCAGCCTCCTGAGTGCTGGGATTAGAGGCATGCATCACCAGGCCTGGCCAAAATATGTATTTTTAAGAGGACTCCAGCCTTAAAAACAAAACAAAGACTACCAATTTCTATTCACTTTATTTCCTGATTTCTAGATCATATTGGAAATGAACTTGATGATTTCACAAATTAATTTAGTATTGAAAAGGAAATCTATGCGTGTGTATCTGTTAACATTCTGTCAAAAAATGAGAAACACATTTTTGTTAGCTGTGTATTCTTAATTTCAAAGATTTGCGTTCAAACGTTTAATATCTTTACAGCTATCATATAGTAGGGGTTGATAAGCTATCTTATTGAATGTTTTAGGTTTTGTGGGCTTAATTTCTGTTGCAGTACTCAGCTAGAAAGCTAGAAAGCAACCACAAATAATATGTAACCAAATGGGTATTGTAGTCTTCTCTTAGAACTTTATTTACAAAATTAGGTGACAGTGTCATTTGAACTTTGACTATAGTTTGTCAACCCTTGGCATAGATTGTCATGTTTGAACTTGAATCCAGAAAATATGTGTAAAGTTATAAGGAGCTTATTTTTAAAAGATCACAAGTACATTAAAACTTTGTGAAGACTCATGAGTGGGAGAATCTTTGTTTTTTTTCTTAAGTTAGAGCTGAGAAACTGGAGACCTTTTCCTAAGCCTTTGGCATGGTTTTATCATACAGGCACTAGTTATATTTCCATATTTCTCTTGGCCTCTAGTAATCTCAGAATAAAATATGTCCTACTTCTAGAATCCATGTAGAACCTATGATATACATTTGACATACTTTCTCATTTTCTTATTTATGATTTCTCTTTATCCTAATTTCTTTAGATCTGTTTTAGAGCAAAGTAAGGTGAAATACATGAAGCTACATTCTACATTTTCTTTAGAAATCCACTTTGAATTAAAGTTTGTGACCAGAGCATTACCTACTTTTCAGAAGAAAAAAGTGTCACGGCGTTTTTGGTCATTAAATTAGAGCAGATTGCATCGTCGTTGTTCAGATTCAACAACTGAAATAATTCTCTCAAAAATAAACTGTAACTTTTAAAAAAATATTCAGTTGGGGAACATGTGGTCAGTCTGTTAGCTTTGTATTTTAAGAAGAAATGGGGTGTACTTCTTCCTTCTGAACCCTTTCTTGTGTTTGTTTCAAAAGATTTTTGAACTCTCAGGAATTCAGGAAGATGCTAAGACCTATGCATATTTTTGCTGTTATGAATGTATGGATCTGGGAATATTTCGAGGATTAGAATTTACTCACTATCTTTCTTTCCAGAATGCTTCCCCAGGTTGTCTCACTCCAAACTGAAATCTATGTAAAGAATTATGAATTGTAATTTTTAAATTTTTATGGTGTCATGTGAAATGGTATATTGCCTTTAAATATTAATTATAGGTATGTATTGTTAATACAGAGGAATTAAATAATTGGACTAATTTTAATGCCCCATTAAATTAATAGTGAACTTATTTGATTCCCTCAATGGACATGACAGCTCTTCACATGATTATTTGTCTAAAAAGAATGAAGTTACCAATTAATTATGAACTGGTTAGGACTCTAAGACATAATAGAGCAAGGAAAATAGTGTGGGTAAGTAAAGGTCTTCTTTAAAAGTTAGAACAATAAAGAATGCCATATGCAACAAAGATAGATTATAGCATATATTATGGTCAGATAGTGAGTGGTTTGTTCTACCTTGTTAGTAATTGTATTTGAGATAATTTCCTTATAATCATTTTGCATGGGTTAGAGTCATAGAGAATTAGAAATTATTACAAGTTGTATTTAACCACATTAGAACATAGACAACATATAGATCTCAGCCCAAAAAAGCATGGTTCAGGCAGAATTGCAGCTACAGCCCAACAGGCAGGAGACTGTACCTTTGCTACTATGGTAAAATATGTAAAGCAACTCAAATGCTAAAAAAAAGGTAAGGTTCCAGGTATTAAGTTATGGACTGGTGATTTAGCTCAGTGGTAGGGCACTTGCCTAGCATATGTGAGACCTTCGATTCAATATCCAATACCACCAACAAAAATATTAAATTAGTCATAATGAAAAGAAATGGTCATAATTTGCTAAAGCTAATTTATTTGTATTTCTCTTGCTTGAAAGTATTTCATATTTTTGTAGATAGCAGGTATTTGTGCAAACAGTCTATAAATAAGGATATAAACAGAGTATGTATTTTTAAACTTTAACATCCTATGAACTATTTACAATAATTATTTCAAAGCCAAAACAGCTTAGGATTTTTGTATAAGGTGATGCTATTTTTCACATTACAAAACATTTCAAAAGCTGGGGATTTAGCTCAGTGGCATAAGTGCATGCCTGGCAAGCACGAGGTTGTGAGTTCAATCTCCAGTACAAAACAAAAAACAAAACAAAACAAAATTTCAAAAACACACAGCAACCACTGGAAATTAACCATGACTTTGAATCTTATGATAAAATACAGTTTATTGCATGAATATCTCCACTGATTTTAATCAGAGTTGTTTTTTCAGGATCTATAACTAAAGGAAAATCATGAAACAACTGCAGTTGCCTTTCTGAGATTATGCTATAGCTCAGACATTCTTAAATATAAGGTTAGGCATCCGCACGGAAAATCAACTCCTGCCATTGAACTGAAGAGCTTTGGGTTAGACCAAAGCACAGCTGGAAAATACTTCTGGGCAGAAAAATGTCATTAGCTTAGATGGAGAGGCACTCACTTACACCACGTCTGGCCTCATGTCAGAGTCCTCAAGATGGAGTGAAAACTGGCAGTCAGATTTATTATAACGTCATCTTTACAAAATCTAAGTGTGCGTGTGCCCAAAATACATGATGCAGTTAGCACAAAGACAGTATTCCAATTTTTAGATAATTATATTACATAATTACTTCTAATCTAATCTAATCATAAACAATAAAGACACCACATTAGAAAAATCTGTATTAAATTTAATATCGATTTCATTTTGCACTTAAAAATGCAAGACACAGAAAGAAAACTGCTGAATGACCTCATTCATATGTAGAATATAAAAAAAAGTTGATCGCATAGAAATAGAGTAAAATGTGGTTACCAGAGGCTGAGATGATTGGAGTGAGAGCTTGAAGACATTGGTCAAAGGATACGAAACAACATTTTGGTAAGAGGAGTAAGTTTGAGAGATCTACTAACTAGCACAGTGGCTATAGTTAATGGATCGTATATTCTTGAGGAATCTAGAAAGAGCAGATATTAAGAATTGTCAGCCCAAAGCTAACTGTTTGAGGTGTTAACTAGCCAGATTTAACTGACCTACAGCATGTATGTTCTCCAAGGTATTCCCTGTGCCTGCTAAATATAAACACTTATACATTCCTGTGTTTATATATATAATTTTACCTGTTAATTTAAATAGATACATTGTGAAAATTTAAATAACTGTTTATCCTGTTGCTAGTTAGGTTAATAAAATTTAATAAGTAAACATCTGAGATTGGGCACCAATATTATGATGAGTCATCATTAAAGGTCTCTTAATAAAGTTTCTTCTCTATTTCTGAGGTTAGAGAGGATAAAACAGAAAGTGGGGAGGATCATTTAGCAATTGCTTTGTAAATTCCAGTTTTAATTCATATTGTTATTTTTGTAAGGCCACATTTTTGCTCTTTTGTTGTTTATAAGACCACGTATTTGATCATCTAATTCCACAACCACACATGATTAAGGTCTGCATTTCTTGCCTCCTATATTTCTTTGAATAAGATGCTTAATATTTATGCAAGTATTTAAAATATATGTGTGTCTGTGTAATGGGTATGTATGATTTATGAAGAGCAATGTGTCTCAGCATAGACTCATAAAGGAAATATTAAAAATAAACCCAGTCCAAACTAAACTGAGACCTCTTTGGCCCTTGATTTCATTTTCTGAAAAAAAGGACAGTTGCTGAACGATCTCTCAAGTTTTTTTGCTTTTTCTTTTGCTTCACATCTAAGAATCTGGAAGTCCAATTAGAGCTATCTTCTAGGATGCCTTCTGGTTTCCCAGGAAGTTAGAGACGCTTGAATGAAATATTACATGTCACCATTGTAGCTTCAAAGAAAAAGACAAGGTTGACAGTTTCACCTTATATAGCTTGGTCACCATTGGGCCCCATTGGCCATTTGTAAACATTTGGAAACGAAGCAACTGTCAACCTTTTGGACATAAACTAAGAAATTTACAAAATTTTAATCAATGTTAAGTTATCCCAGTAGTTGAGGCTGGTGTTTGAAATATTAACAGACAAGGGCAATGCACTAAGTTTATTTACAAATAATATCCATGAGAGTAATCTCTTACAGACCTTTATTTTATAGTTTGTAGCAGTCCACACAATAACATTTTTGTCATGATAAGTTAAAAACTATTCTATTACATTGCATTTAGACTTATTACTCTGGATCATCGTCTGTGCATAGGTTGTGTGCATTTTCGCAGGATAGTATATGTTTGAAATATTTCTTTTTAAAAAATTCAATAACATCATTTTTGAAGTAGGAATATGATATAATTCGAACATGTTTGTTTGTCCAGTGCCTAAAAAACTATTTTATTCTTACTTATTCACCATAATATCCTTTCTGCCAAGAACATTGTGTGGATGAAGGAGGTGGTCAATAAATATTTTGAATAAATGAATGGTTTCAGAGGTATTTGTTTTAGAATGCAAAATGTTTGACAAAACTTATTTAATCCTATATCAAAAAGGAAATGGTGTCTTCTTTTATGGCTGGCAAATCTGAAAAAAAAAGTCTGTGTTTGTATTATACTCAGTTCTTGCCTTTGCTTAACACATAGAAAGCCTTGTAACCCTGCCTTCTTATGAGACTTTGAGAAGGTCGTTTGGCACTTTCTGGACTGCAGTTGCCTAATGTACAAAGTGAGGGGGATGAATTTAGTTGTCTCTAAGACTGCTTCACATTCTATGGCTAATTGGGAATGTATCGCATTAGCTCATATTTTTATGCAAATCAATCCGTCACCTTTGTAGCCATTTACTGTCGAAAGCCTGCATTCGCTGCACTGTTGGACACATACTTTTTTTTTAATTAGGGAAAACTGACTGTCATAGATGAAGGTTAGACTTATGAGGTGCCTTTCAGAGGAAACAAATCTGTTCCTTGTGAGCGTGAGCAAATGTTTATTAAAAACCGATTTTAAGGTTTCTACTGTGAAGAGCCATGTTAACACTACAAAGAGAAAAGGTGCGATGTGTCCTCCCTCTCCAGGAGCTTGCGGTTAAATTGAAGGCTACACACACATCCTTTTGGTGACTAAACAGGGTATTGATAAATACCTATCATACCTGTAGTTTACCTGTTTAAAAAGCTTGGAAGAAGAAACATGTATGTGCTAATCCTTACATGAGAGTGGAGCCAGGCATGGTGCCACCCACCTGTGATCCCAGTACTCAGGAGGCTGAGTCAGGAGGATCACTGTGGGTTTGAGGCCAGCCTGGGCTACATAGTGAACTCAAGGTCAGCCTGAACTACAGAATGAGATCCTGTCTCCAAAAAAAAAAAGAGTGGAATCATGGTATGGTTCTGTGTTACAGTAATCATTTATGATCATCCTATGTTAAAATGTGATTTTATCACATAACTATAATCAGTGCTACAAATAATCAGAGCTCTTGGAAGAAAGAGGCTATAAGGTTTTGGGAAAACACAGATACAACTCCATGCATTTTACATATTATATTTGCTCTTCCAATCACTGGTATAATTTTAGAAAAATAAGGAATTCTTTTTAAAGTAAATATTTTGCAGATGAAAGGCATTAAAATGTTTTTACCCACCAACCTTCATGATTCCACCATTTATTTGTTTGTGAAGTAAGTCTTAAAACAATGCATCAGATATATTTATGGAGAAAATATTTCTCAGAAATCTTTTAAATTTCTTGATGTGTTCAGATGATCTACAAATGTTCATTTAAATCTTCTGAGAATCTCTTCCACTTCAAATCTAAGTCCTTAGCGACATAAGGCTTTGGAAAAGAAGGCAAGAAGGAGGTACACCCAAAGGATTTACTGTACTGCTTTTCAAAGTGGAGACCAGCTGTTTTGAAACTAGAATTAAAATGTAAATTATCAAAGGAGAAAAATGAGAGCCATTTCTTCCAAACAATGCCTAGTGCAATCAGAGTAAGAAAAGGGTTTAAGGAGATGTCCTACTACGCATAAGTCACGAAGGAGCAAATGAAAGGCAAGACGGAAAGGTATTTACAAAGAACTAAGTGGACATAACCCATGGATTGTCTAAGATGCTGGGCAGTTGAATTCATTGAGGAATAGACCTTCTATTCTGTTGGGCTTGAATCCAAATCACAAGATGACTGTGCACAGAACTTAGGCAGTCCTTGTGCCAGCATCATAGAAGGATCGTAAATTGAACTACAGTGCTAGTAGCATGAGTTGCATTTTAATCCATGTGGTTTTATGAATCAAAACAGAGATCTTTTAGTACAATGCAGACAGTCAGGGTGGCATGAAAAATTTAAAGAGAAGAATTTTACGTGAGCTTGGTCAGGGTGTTCTGTATAAATCACAGGAGAAAAGGCTGTGAATAGTTTTAAATTCACTTATTTTCACAAGTAAATTAGTTTTTGTTATATTATTGAACAAATCAAAGTCCTTTAAAATGATCTAACTGTTCTAACCAGGACTGCACATATGTCCTATAGGTATGTATGTCCATTTGATTGTTCGCATTAAATCTTAAAATTTAACTTTTAGTCAGATGTCATAGCTCTAAAACGAGATAATATCAACAAGGAAACGAACAGTAAATGTACTGACTTGCAATAGATTTTTATTTATTTATGCAGTGCTAGCCATTGAGCCCTTGGCCTCACTCATGGTAGGCAAATGCTTTTCCGCTGAACTACATCACCAGCCCCACAAATAAACTATTGCATTGACAGAGTGAAATAACACTAGTTTCAGGATTTTGGGGTTGTGAAGAACTTTTTGGTATGAAGCACGGATGGATGATTTTGCCTTGAATATGACCATGAAGTTCGCATGAGCTATAGTGCCCTCATGCTAGAGTCCAGATTTCATTGAAATAATAAAGGCTTTGATTGTGAAATGTTTAATTACCAGCATGAAATTCGGCATTATCCTCTGAATACTACTTCCAGTGTTTTCCTGGAGTCTGTAACTCTTCTTTCTACCTACACTTGTACTGATTGCCCATTTCCATCGTTGAAACTTGTAATAAACATCTGTATTTTGACTATTTCCTGATCTGTATGCCCAGCTTTGTCCCTAAAAGTCAGATTCATCCCCAGCTACCTGCCAGGTTGCTTGTTTATGACCATAAAGTGCATAGGGGCTACAGGGTCCAAATAACTAAAGACCACATTTCCCTTAGTAATTGAAGCAATAAAAGTTTGCCGTAGACAACTGAAACTCAGCATGTTCATACTGAAACTTATTTCAACATCTACCCTATACTTCTCTTTAAATCCCATTTTACGTCATGAAACTATTCCAAACCATCCTAGGTTCCTAAATATACTTCCGTAATATATATTTATTTCAAAAATTTCTCCTTTTCATCTTTATTCTCACTGAATTTGTTCTTCAGTTTTGATCTGAAATGTAACATTTGATTCCTCTGCCTCCGGTATCTTCCCATTAAATCCAGTGTCTATATGAGCCAGGGTAGACCTTTTTAAACTGTATGTCTAACCAGATCACTCCTGTATTTAAAATCCTCCCTTTGGTGTCTTGTTAATATAGCATATTAAATATAACCATGCAAATCTGGCAGCATGCTATCTTTTCAATCTTATTTTCATCCACTTCTTGCCTATATTTTTGGCCTCGGAATAACCAAACTACTCTAGTCTCCACACATCACTTGCTCTGTTCTTCCCATTATAACTCCCTTACACACATCCTTGGCTAACTGCTTCTCATCTTGCAATACCAGCAGAGCTTTTATATTCGTATGGTGCTGAATATTTATATTTCTTGCAGGAAGGAGCTATCACATTCATTTTTGGAAATCCAGTTTCTAACAGAATGCCTGATACATACTCTGCAGTGAAATCATCAATTTTTTTTTTCTTTTAACCGAACAGCAGTGCTGGTTCCGTTTAGATTTGGTAGTGAAAACTTTGCTTCAGTGGGTGCTTGTCCACTGCAGTGTGGACAATTGCTCCGTGTAGGGAGCTGACTTCAGTCGAGTGTGTTAGGAGGGCAAATACTTTTTTATGTCATGCTTCTTGATCTGCTCTTCCAGTCTCTCCACCCTCTACTCCCAGAGAGCAGTTGTTTCATTTTCACACCCAGCCCTGGGTAGCTAATGTCTCTCAGTCAGTTTCTTCACTTTTACCATGCAGTAAAACAAATGAGATGGAGAATTTATGTGAAAGAGGTAGGATAATGTCAGGCCCAGTACTGGAATTTCAGTGAATTTTCATAAAAAGTAAAATTATGCTTTCTATTAAGCCTTTTTTTTTTAATTTTGGTACCAGGGATCAAAAACAAAATTACGCTTTCTAAAATGTATCAAGACTGCTAATGGAAAATAAGAGTGAGAAACTGATAATATGAGAGAAATGGCCTGAAATGCTCACCTACCAACGACTGTGCTATCAGACTCAAGTTTCTATACTTGATATAATTTTGAGTTCTTTACATGCACCAAATCTCCAAGCCAAACCAATTTTAAGAATATATCATTTTAGTACTGAGAATGAATTATTGTAAGAATTTCCTTTATATAATAGTTAAATATTTTTCTTAAGTGACAGGGATAATTAGCACTTTATAAGGTCCAAAAAGATGCCATAATGCTTAAATTCTATATTGTTTTGTTTAATTTAATGACAATTAATTCAAATAGTTTAACCATAATAACCAGCGAAGTGGCCAAAATTTAAGGCATTGTTTTAAGTCAGTGCAGAGAATCAGGACTTTTAACTTTAAGTTTTCCTTGAAGACCATCATGTATATGTTATCCAATGTTTCTTTGTAGCTCAACGACTGATTTTTTTCACAGTCTCAATGAATAAAAATTATTTATGCCTAAATATTACATAGTGAACTTTTTCTGCAGTGCTAGTATCTTGCAAATGACACATTTTCAGGTGGAATGTTAAGCAGCCATATTTAAAAACTCATAAATCAAGGTGCTGTGATGATGGATGATTTCCCATTCTCTGATGGAAAGAATTCATTTTTTTTATTTGAAAGTTACATTGTTTTTGTCTAATTCTATAATAAATAAACTTTCTAGAAACTTATTAGTTTTAAAACCCTTGGAATGCTGGGCCTGGTGGCACATGTCTGTAATCCCAGCACTCAGGAAGCTGAGATAGGAGGATCATTGCGAGTTTGAGGCCAGCCTGGGCTACAGAGTGAGCTCCAGGCCAGTCTGAACGGCATAGGGAGACCCTGTCTCAAAAAGACAAGGACCGGGGATTTAGCTCAGTGGCCTAGGCGCCTGCCTGGCAAGCACGAGGTTGTGAGTTTGATCCCTGGTGCCACAAAAGAGAGAGAAAAAAAAAAACCACTTGGAAATAGAAAACAATATTTCTGGATCACTTAGATTTGGGTGTAAAAGCTAAGGCAAAATATTCAGATTGTGGTACAGAATCACTTAGTAGCTACCTAGGACCACTTAAAAATGGCTTCCAAATTTAAGTAATTTTTAAAACCACTGATAAGACATAGCTTATTCTAAATATTTCTCATGGAAAGTAGAAATGCTCAAATGATTGACTTTTTGCTTCCAGAAGAGATCCGTTATTTTTTTAAAAACTGATTTCATGAGATGCACAGCACAATTCTCTGCTCAGATGATGGTGAAAGTGAGTATCACAAGAAAGTAAAATATACATTATTATTCTTATTCAGAAGAGATTGATAGAGGATGGAATTGTTTGGGTGTTCGTAAAAGCCTAAGGGTATGTGCACAGGTTTTTTAGCAGAGAGGTTGCAACCACGTAAAATATATATATAGCCAAATATGTGAATGAAAACAAGAGAAAAGTTGGTGCTGTTAGCAAAAATAAAAAAATTACTCAGGACTTGAGCTCCTGCTGGGCACTTGGATATTCTGTACTAAGAAAGTTCAATGTCATTTTTATGTAACATCTTAACTGTGTTGGATTATTAAATATGATCAGGAAAACCACATTCTCCCAACAGGATTAAACTCAAGAATAACAATCGGAAGCATTGGCAAAGCATCCAACCACCCACATCTTTCAAGAAAATTACTCATAAGAGCAATTTGCATTGAGGTATTAAGCAGCATGGTTTAAGATATGTGGGCTGAAACTCAACAAGGAAATATAGCAATTCTGTTCTTTTTGTCTATAGACAATAAAACTTACCATAATCTAAATGAACCAGAGACCACACATTTTTAGACAATGAAAACCTAAGTATTTGTGCTTCCTGCCCATTATAAAATGCCAAAAAAAAAAAAAGTTTCACAAGATTCTTCAAGATGCCAAACAACAATTATTTAAAGTGTTTTGATTTAGTTGGAAGAATTAAATTGCTCAATTTAATGTCATCATGTAGTCACAAGCCTGATATATTTTTAGAAAAATGTAATTTAAGAAATGTCAGTTTTCATATACTGCAGTTTTTGTTAACTTTAGTTCTGTTTACTGATGAGAAAAACCTCAAATTCAGTAGGGGAAAAATAAATAAATAAACTTCTATAGATTCCTGAATGTAGTTGTGGCCTACACTACCTGGTTTCTTTAGGCTCAAATGGCCCCTGGATGTACTTTGAATGCACTTGTGTCAAAGGGTTTGTCTGGGATATTTTCCTCCTTTGACCTATCTTTATTTTTTCATTTTATTATATGTATTGTGCAATAAAAATCCTAAGTATAATTTGAATACATTCATTTTCCTGCTGTCTACCATCACCATCATCACCACCATCACCATCACCATCACCATCTGTCTAAATTTTGGGGAAAAAAAATAGCTTTGGAATTACTTTGGAAATGTTGGGTATTTAATGATAAAAATTAAACAGACTTAAAATTTTAAATAGTGGATAATTATGATATAGAGCCTAAAACTAGAATTACCTAGATATGAATGAAGCAAGGAAGAAAAATTTATGATAACAAAAGCATCTAAACTCACATTGTTGAAATGGGCAGGAGGGAGAAGAGGTCTTGATCATGGCCTTCATAGTTTGTAAAAAATGAGGCTTTTTAGTGGTTCACAAGTCTTCATGTTTGATTGTAGGAAACAAATCACTTTTATAGAGCTACCAAATATTGAACCAGGAAAGTTTTGCTATTCACTTTTTCATAAACTACCTGTAGTAGATAATTTTTGGTCTCTTTGATCTCAGAATTCCATGTTTAGCTTTTTTTCCAGGGCTGAAATATAATACATAACTACAAACCACGACATAACCTTTGCTATCATATTAGTAATAATTCTCTCATTAATATGGAGAAATTCTTTTTAAAATTTCAAGTGGCCAGCAGAACAAACAAAACCATACATACCAGTTAGCTTAGAGCACCTCAAGGGACATTCTCACTTGCTGTTGAAGATAGCAGTCCTTTACTTCTTGAATCTAAGTGATTTCACCAACTCCTAATTGTCACTTAGCAGATGATTATTCAAGTCAATGCCCTATTATTTCCCAGTTCTCTAACTCTGATCTTTAGTGCTTCTAAATAAGAGACCAAATACCATTATGTCTTGATCATTCCCAAGATAGTTTCCCGTAGAAACTGCTCAGTCCTACGATAAATAACCCACTAGAAACTTATCTAGTCTTACGACAGGGGTTACCCAAGTGTGGTGCTTAGATGAACAATATCAGACTCACCTGGAAAACTGTTGGAAACATAGATTCCCAAGCTCCAGTCCACATTGAGGGTGTTCGCCAGGCTGTTCTCATGATTCAGATGCACGCTAAAGTTCAGGAAGCAGCAGATGGTTCTCCCAGCCATGCAACACAGAACGCATTAGAGGAAAAGTCTGTTATGCTACAGCAGCATTGCCTGAGTGAATTTCATAGAGGCATTGGTCCTAAAACTGACCCAGATAAAGACATCTGTTTGCAAAGTTTGGTAAAAATGTATCGGTATAGAAAACCTGAAATCACTCCTACACCATCACTTGAGATTGGGAGGTATGTAACGGGTATGCTCTGAAAAAACCACTTTGGTAGTTTCCCTTCCTGTTAACTCCAAAATTGGCAGCCATCCTTCCTGCATGCTTTCCAAACTGGAATTCTTAGTAATGCTTATTTTTACTAGCATCCCTAGACTACAAGCTGGAGCTGCAGTCTTCATTGGTTACATTAATTTATTGTGGCTGCTGCAACAATTAACACAAATCTGTTGTCTTAAAACAATAAAAATTTGTCATCTAATATTTCTGGAGGATTCTGAAATCAAGTTGCTGTAGAATGGCAGTCCCTATAAAAGGTCTACAGAAAATTCCATTCTTTGCTTGCT
>RJWT010029545.1:0-14880 GCA_004365215.1 Cuniculus paca | reverse complement strand
TCGTGGAGAGACACAGGCTGCTGGTTTTCTGTGATTTGCATCGCCACACTGTAACTTGTGTGAAAGCTGAGCCTTTTGGTCCTCTTGTTTCAGATGCAGATTAATATTTCTGTGACCTTTACTAGAAGGCAGTTGAGATACAGGCTTTTAAATAGAAGAAGCAGAGAACTGATCACCTAAAATGCATATTTCTGACCCTAGTTTGATGAGCAAATTAGGGGAGATAAGTCATTTCTGAAAGCACCAATACAGTCAAGGGAACTTGTAAAGTTCAAGTATTTGGAGGAATGTATACGTACATGCATGCCAATATTTTTCAGACATAGGTTCAGGTACAGCTTTTGAAATGCAATAACACTTAACACACTCTTGAATTCCACATTATTATTATTATTTGTGTTACTGGGGAGCAAACCCAAGGGCATTCTACTACTGTGCTATACTCTAGCCCTTTTCTCTTTTTCTTTTTGTTTTTTTAAAGATAGGGTCTCTTTTAAGTGGCCCAGGCTGGGCTCTAATTTGTGATCCTTCTGCCTCAGCCTCCCTCAGTGCTGGGATTACCAGCATATGTCATCATGCCTGGCTTAAATTCTATGCTACATACTGCACAGTTCATTTGATTTTTAGAGGATTGCAGGCTTGGTCAGCATTTAGAAGTTAAAATTGAAGGGAAGAGAAGAGAAGAAAGTACTTGTCCGGAGGGCGCAATGGCCCCAGCACAGCAGTGAGCACCCTGCCCCTTCCCTTGCCTTGGTGCTCAGTTTTCACCAGTGTGGACCCAAGCCTGGATTTGATTTGAGTCTACAAACCTCTTTCCTGGAGGTCCAGATTGCTAAGCGCTTTCTCCTACACTCTTCTTCTGAGGAGAAGTGGCTTCTCATTTCCCTTGCCTCTTTTTTGAATGGGTCTTTTATTTTGGGGGAGGCTCTAACTTTTGGAGTTCTTTATATATTCAAAATATTAATCCTCTGCCTGAGGAATAGCTGGCAAACTTTTTCCTGTTTTGTAGGTTTTCTTTTTATTCTGTTGGTTGTTTCTTTTGCCGAGCAGATTTCTAATTTGCTATGGTCCCATTTGTTGATTCTCAGTGCTATTTCCTGTGTAACTGACGTTCTGTTCAGAAAGTTCTTGCCTATGCTTGTGACTGAGTTTTACCCACTTTGCCTCCCAGTAGTTGTGTTTCTGTTTTCACATTTACTTCTTTGACCCAGTTTGATTTTGATGTAGTACATGGTGAGATATGGATCTAGATTCAGGCCTCTGTGTGTGGAAAGCCAGTTTTTCTAGCACCACTTATTAACAAGGCCATTCTTCCACCAGTGCGTGCTCTTAACCTCTCTGTCAAAGACCAAATAGTGTAATGTGCTTGAGGTTGTTTCCGTAGCAGGGCTGCAGGGCAAAAGGAATCCGTCTACACTTGATGGGAACGGAAACTAGTACAACCACTGTGAAGATTCCTCGAAAAACTAAAACTAGAAATTCCAGTTGACCCAGCTATTCTTCTACGGATCTTCCCAAGAGAACTGAAGACATCATATTACAGTGATATAGAGATATCCATGCTCATAGCAGCCCAATTCATAATAGCTGAATCTTGGAAATGGCTTTTATGTCCATCAACAAATGAATGGGTAAAAAAGGTGGTGTTTACACACAATTGAGTACTACTCTGCCATAAAGAAGGATAAACTCGAGTCATTCATAGGAATGTGGATGCATCTCAAGGCCATAATATTAAGTGAAATAAATCAGATACATAAGCTTAAATATTGCACTGTTTCTCTAAGAAACCCAAAGTGTACATAAAGAGCAAAGTAAAAGATAAATAGCAGGAAGCACAGAGTTAGATATTTCTCAAATGAGAAAGGGATCAAGAGAGGGAGGTAGGGATGAGAGAACAGAACAAAGGGAATGAAAAAGGAATGGAGATGTGTTATGTCTATGTGACATTCCACACATAAGCACTGTGTGCCACAAATATGTCCCAATAAAATCAATCAATCAATCAGTCAATAAATAAAGTAAATAATCCAGAGAGAAGTAACAGAGGTTTGGGTAGATTTTCCCAATGGAGGGTCAGACGTTTCTCTAGCTTGCATTTCTTCCTTTCAAAGTTCAATAAAAATACCTAATTACTAAAAAAATAAAATAAATAAATAAATAAATAAATAAATAAGTCCACCCAAGGATGTGTCTAGGCTATGTGCAAATACTCATACTACACCAGGCTCTGTAGAGGACTTGCAAGGTGCAGCCCTGGGTGCCTGCGGGATCCGGGGAGCCACCTGCCACGTACCCAGGCGTGGCTGCCTTCACCTCCTCTGCCCACTTGGCTGGGAATTGCTGGCTGCAGTGGTTCCTTTCAGCAGGATGTGGACAACACAGTGTTCTGCACACCGCCTGGCTGTCCCCTACCACTTCGTGCATCTCCCTGATCTCCCTGGATTTCTGCTCTGCTCTGCACACTTCCCGCCTGCCCCTAACCTGCCCTGCAGCTCAGTGATCCCCCAGGGGGCCTGCAGCTGTGCCGTGCAGTGAGCGACTGGCACCTGAGGGTCTGGGTCCCTCGAGAGCAGACAGCATGGATCTGGCACGGTCTGCGGTGCTGCCCTGTCCCCCCTGCTGCCCACCCTCCACACCCTGGCACCCCGCCCCCATGGGCCCTTCCCTTTGCTCCCCTTCCTGCCTGGCGCCACACAAGTCTCCCCTTATCTTCCATCTCGTGGCTTCGCCCACGGAAGACAACGAAAACGGTCTCCCAGCCCTGGAGAAATAGGTGTTCACCCCACACGCTTCACAGTTTACACAATTAGAACAGAGGAATTCGCCCAGGAGCCCCTTGGGGAATCAGCAGAAACGGAGCTGGCGGGACACGGCTGGCCCTCAGCCCTCCTCCGAGCACCTGTCCTTATCAGCAGGGAACACGAGCTCTCTCCACCGTGCAAGGAAGCAGGAAGTGCGAACTGCCCTGGCAACGGGGATTGTGAGTGTGTTCAAAGCCGACTGTCGTGAAAAAGTCCAAAAGAAGCAAAAAGCAAGTGCATTGAATAAAACCAAATGTCATTTGGGTGGAATGGATGAGGACTGATTCTGACGCAAAGCTCTAAAATGACGGTGCCCAGCCCAGGACTTGCATCGCTGTGTAGTTTACTTACCATGTACTGAGCACCTTCTGGATTCCCCTGCCGGGGGTAAATTTCCTCCCCAATCCCGTGGAATTCATGAATTCTCACTTTCAGAAAGAGCACAAATTTGAGTAAACCAAGGTCTTTCTGCTAAAGATGTGTAACTACTTACTACTGGATTATCCTTTCAGTGTATTTGCATAGACGTGTAAGTGGAAGCATACTCATCTTGCAAAAGGACACGATACTTCAATTTTTAAAAGCACGGTGTAGTTTTTAAGAAAGGCACTCAGTTACTGAAGTCTGAAGGTCATACTTGCCTGGCCTGAGAGGCTGTGGAAAGTCAGTCATCACTGAGGCCCCTTTAGTGTCCACACACATTATTTAATGACTCCTTATGCACGGATCCTGTTTGCTCTTGGACTTGACCATGGTGTGGAGCCTGTGGACCCCAGAACCACAGGGCTCCCTGACATCTGTGTGTAAGGTGCTGCTGAGCCCATAAATGGACTTGCACTGGCAAGGGTATTCAGGCGCGCTAGGAAGAACATTCATAGTTACAGTCAGCACGCTAGGCGCAGACTCCAGCTCTCACCTCCCACAAGCTGTGTCTCCCAGGGGGCGAGGCAGCTGGACAGTCCAGACTGGGTGTGGCGCCCAAGTTGGTCACCATGTGCTTCCTGACCTCCGTGGGGGGACCAGAAGAGGCATGAAGTGGAAAGGCCACTTTTCAAGTAGCTCTTATACTTTGTTTTTCTTTAATGTGCATTTCTATTAGTGTACACCCACAGTACCTGGTTCTCACACTCCAAACTCCTCGTGGGGAGTGAGTGCAGGGCCACAGTTCATCTCAGCACTTTCTCTCCCCTCCCCTGCCCTCCCCGCCCCCACCTCTTCACCCCTCTTCCATCCGAGAAAGATCTATCTCCCACCTTCTCATTGTCTGTCTTCTATTTTGCTCTTTGTTTATATTTTGGGACTTTCACATAAGAGAATCCATGCAATATTTCAGTTTTTGAGCAGATATTTTAAATGATCAATCCTGAAAATATGCTTTGCAGAGAAGCATGTCTGCTCCTTATTTTTAATCACATTCTTTAATTTTGCATTTTCATTGTCTTTTAGGTTTAGCTGTTTACAGATCACAGCGACAAAGTCTGTGCTTCCCAAAGATGAAAGATAATCCCATCTACCCTGAGCTACCTGGAGCAAAAAGATGTATTGCTGAATATTCTCACTTATGAGAAAACAATTCTGGGCTCAGGTTGCTCCTGCTATTGGAGCAACTGTCCTTTCTGACCTCAAAGGCAGTTTGGACAGAGTAGGGGAGGGATTTGCTTTTACTTCCTTTCTCAGGTCTCCGCTCCATCGTATGTGTGAAACACTTATGGGGAAAATTAAGTATTTTTAACATAATCTGCATCTTACCAGTTTTCTCCAAGATCTAAGGTAGCTGCTGATACTATAAGGGTGCTAAAGTGACGCAGGCAGATCTAAAACCATGGAGAAAGCAGAGGCGGGCGGGCAGCAAGTCCGCAAGCCACCACAATCTTGGGTGTGCACTGCATGACTCAAAAGCCTTCTTAAAATAGCAGTCCTGAATGTGAAACTGGTTTCCGTTTACTCCAGGGTGTAAGTTGATGCGCTTATTTAGTCAGCCTTGAGCTTCCTGGCTGGCAGGGGAAAAGGGAAGCCCTTCACCTTATCCGATTTTACTCCTGTCTGTACTGTGGACCACGGAGCTTTGACAATGAGCAAGGCAGGTGGGTGCTCACCTGTCAGACTCAGAAACAAGTTCTTCAGGGGAGACAAACATTTTCCTGTTCTAAATTCTTAAAAGGGAACTTTTTAATCTTTTTTTAATATAGGAAGTTTTTTATATTAGGGATAATGACTTTTATAGCTTCAGATTTTCAAGTTTTAAAGAAATGCATCTATAATCACAGCACTAATAGCTATTAGCCTCTTTTTATATCTCCCTGTTACTATATATACATATATATGCATATAATTTAAAGGGAGAATTATATACACACTGTGGTAAAATTTTCTTTTGTTCTTATAGTGTTGTATGCATTCCTTTCCATGATAATGATTATTAGACTTTATTAACTTTTTAATGTGCATACTATATTTCAACATGCTGTTGTTTCTCCATGCCAGTGGGGAATGGTTATAGCTCCCCAACACCCAAAATCTGTGGGTGTTTGAGTCCTTTAAATAAAATGGCATAGAATTTACCTGAAACTCACACTCATCTTCCAATGCATTTTTTTTTGAGACAAAGGTCTTGGTATGTGGTCCAGGCTGGCCTTGAACTCACTATGGAGCCCAGGCTGACCTCAAACACACAGCGATCCTCCTGCCTCAGCCTCCTGAGTGCTGGGATCACAGGCGTGCTCCACCATGCCTGACATTCAATGCACTTTAAATCATCTCTAAATTGCTTACAGTGTAAATTCTATGTAAATAGTTGTTGCCTTGTATTGTTGAGCACATGACCTAAAAATTCTTTGCCTGGTGGTCAGACGCAGTGTTTCCAAATGTTTTCCATCCATAGTTGTTTGACTCCATGGACATGGGAACTGCAGATGCAAAGGGCAGCCTGTGTCCATGTGCAACGATTCATCGCATTTCCTCCCAAGAGGTGGAAGATTTTCCTGTTTTCTCTCAGTTGAACAGAATGCTGCCCTCTTCTTGATGCCAGTGGACTTACTTGATTGTGTAATTATTTACTTGACAAAAATCCTAAAAGTGAAATCACTAGGTGGAAACATGTAGCACTCGAGAAGAGGCTTGAAACCTCGGCAGGGGTCACCACGCCAGCTCCTGGGAGAGCGTGGAGCCCGAAGTGGCCACCCTTCTCAGACCAGCGCTGATCCAGGGGAAATCGAGGATCGCAGTCACAAGTCTGACAGCACCAAGGCGCACATTTGAACGCGCTGGCCATTTACATCTCTTAGATTTTAGTTTTTCATTGCTGCTCCTCGTACTGATTCTAACAGTTTCAGCATTTAAAATGCTGTTTTTATAAATGAAATGAGAATCTGATTGTTTCCACCGATACCTTTTCCAATCAGGTTTGTCTTAATTTCTTGTTTTTTATTTTTATATTAAAAGTCTTTTTTCCCCTCCATGGTGTTTTTGCTTCAGTGTCTTCTTTGGAAAAACTTTCTGTACACGTGCATGCACATGCGCACACACACACACCACCATCACCACTACTGCCACCTTGTGAGCCAGTTCTCAGGATTTCCCAGGTGATCTATGCCAGGCTGTTAATGAGCAATGTAAGCCTGCACTTTAGGACTGATTTGTTTAGTGGCTGGACCGTACTTTTCTTTTTTTTTAATTTCCAAGTCATTTTCTCAATATTTTCTGTTGGAAAACATTTATCCTGTATTCATGGGTTTCAAATGATTTCATCTGTTCATTTCTAGATTTTCTATTTTGCTTTTGCCCGAGTATATTTTTCATGTTACTGTGCTTTCATAATATTTCTATCATGTGACTTTGTAATGCTCTAATTGGCTAGAAATAGGGGTATTTGCATGCATTTTTCTTCAGGTGAGCTTTGTAATTTCTAACACTTTTAGTTTTATTTTTTAAAAATGCAGAGCTTTTCTGTATTTGTGTCATGCCTGGAGATAAACAAAAGACTAGAGGGTGACATGGTGCAGGAGACTGTGCTCCAGAGGTGAGTGACAGATGAGCTGCTGATCAGGAATGCCGAGTGCAGGTGCTGGCTGTAAAGCATGGAGAGGACCCAGGACCAGAATCACAGGGTGAAGACCTGATCCCAACCCCTGTGGCATTGGCCTTCATGACAATGACCTTTAGCTGGACTGCTGAGCCCAGGATCCAAATACCACAACTCTCACTGGGTGCCAGGAAAGGGCCAGGTACACAGGTATTTCTGGGTTCTTTATTAGTGTAACAGCCCAGATTCTAGGGCTGCTGTGAGCAGAACGTGCAAGTGAGTTATGTGGCAAACCAAGACTTTCCAGATCTCCTTTGGATGAGATGTACCGGTCAGCTTTCCCTTTGTTTGGGAAAGATGTCTGACATACACGACTTAATGGAAGAAATGGTTTATTTGGTTCATGGTTTCAGGGGATCCGGTCCATGGATGGCGAGCTCCAAGGCAAGAAGGGCATGGTAGAGGTAAGGTACTCAATTCATGGTGGCCGGGAAGAAGATCCCAGAAGAAGAGTGCCATCAAGACACAGTCTCTCCAAAGGCTGTCCTCAGTGCCTGATGGGCACACTCAGTGACCCGTGTCCTTCCAACAGCACATTCAACTATGAAATCTTGGATTAATCAGTGATGAGTCGAACTCCCAATGATCCAATCACCCCTTTAGGACTCTCTTAAACTGTTAGTCAAGCTAACAGTCAGGAGTAATAGCAGACAAAGTCGGCATCCTTCCAGAAGTTCCTTCCGAGGAACTCGAGGGCCATGACGGGTGACCAGACTTGTGCACCATAAAGAATGGAAAAACCAACTCTGCCTGCAGAATGTGAAGCCCAGGTGTCCCTGGGCTCTGCCTAGCAACCCCAGAATGATGAGCAGGGCCTCCGGCGCTGACCGGTAGCCCCTCTGACAGAGTGTGCTGCCAAGGATGTTTACCTCCAGTGTGATCTCAGAGCCCCATCAATCCACTTGCTGGATGGGCTAATTCTGTGTATTTGTGCTTCACTGAGAACCTTCCAGAGCTGAAGTTTTTTTGGGTATGTGTTTGTTTGTTTTTTTTTGGTCCTATAATTTTTTTTTTCTTACAGACTTGTTCTTTCTGAAAATAATTAGCCTACAAGACTGGATTTAGGTGAAGTCATCACTTTTCTCAAAGGCACTGTCAGGTCCTCAGGGTGGACGGCTGGCTGTTGTCTTTCCTGTTTGTCCTTGCAGAAGAGTCAGCATCAAAATCTTATCAGTCCACTGTGTGAAACATCCTTCTGCAACACAAAGAGCTGATTCCCCTTTCTATGGAAAAACAAAGACCCTGCCCCTCCAGGCTGCACATTTAGTTGGAGTTTTGCAGGGTTACCGTCCCCCTCTGCATTTGGGGGAAGAAGCCCTCACGTAGGAGGAAACTCTAGAGACAGCAGAGGTTTCCTTTTTGGTTTCTATTGGTTTTGTTTTGTGCATTAATAATCCAGTGAAGGTTATCCAATCTGCGGGACAGCAGAGGGGCAGGTAAGATGTCTAAGCTGAGAAAACCTAAATTCCAGGTAAGCGCTTCACTTCTTCAAGATGCAGTGCACATTATTTATACACTAGGAAGCTGCAGCTAGGCATGGCGGTGCACACCTGTAATCCCCGCTCCCTAGGAGGCTGAGACAGGAAAATGGAAATTCCAGCCCAGCCTGGGCAGTTTAGCAACTGCCTCAAAATTAAGAATTTTAAAATGGACTTGAGATGCAAGATCCTGAGGGTGATCATGAGTACTTCTGGTCTCTCTCCCCCAAAGACAGGTTTGTGTAAAACACCTGCTCCAAGAGTTGTCATGAGGTTGCAAGACCAAGTGAGCTGAAGTTCATGGGGGCGCTTTGTGAGCTTCTGTGAGGTCCGCAGATGTCCCCAGGACACACAAGGACACTCCGAATCTTTTATTTCCCATCACACCGTGCACAATGGGGAGTGGCCTCGTTCAGTAGAGTACAGTCTCTCTTTCCTTCCTGTTGAAGGGGTTGTTGGGCTTCACAGTCGTGACCATCCGCGACAGTGGCCCCTGGTGACGGAAGAGGTCAACTCCCATTTCTTTCCGTAAGGTGCTGAGACAGAATGGAAGAAGAAAATAAGAATGATGGGCAAAATTGACACAAAAAAGTACGACCTCATCAGTTCTCCAACTAACGGTACATATCTATGGGAGAGAGAAGAGAGAGATAGAGAGAAAGAGAGAGAGAGAGAGAGAGAGAGAGCGAGAGATCAGATAGACAAGGGAAAAGTTGGCTGGGAATGGCCCATGCTGTTCGCACTGCCTTTCATTTGCTGAGCACCTCTGTACCCAGAGCTACGCTAGGTGCTAGGAAGGCAGGTGAACAGCTATGTGGGAGGCCAGGCTGGGTGGGGAGCAGGAGACACGGCCGCCTCACAGGTGGGGAAGAGCAGCCATGCGAAGACTCCCAGGGAGGTTAGGAGAAGACACAGGGTGCGAGGAGCCTGGGCCCTGGAGTGGAGGGGCAGGGAGGCCCGGGAGGCGGGTGTCTCCAGCACAGTCACGCGCTCCCGCCTGCCTCCTCGCACAACGCGTGCCTCGCTGAGTCTCAGCCTTCTGGACCTGCCGAAATAAATTTGCCCTGCTGAATTTATTGTGAGGATTAAAAGAAAGCAAATAGCTGGGCACGTGGGCTATGCAGGTGCGGTCTTACCCCATTGCTAGTGTCACCCTGCCACACCCAGAGGTGGCCGGCCACGCCTCCATGGGACGCCCAAGCCCACAGCCCCTGCCCGCAGAGGTCAGCTGTGGACACGCTGCTGTCGCAGTCACACGCACGCGGTGCGCGAACACACACATAAACACGCATGCAGCACGACGCTCCAGTGCAGCAGCAGCGAAGACTCCAGGGCCGGAAGGAAGCCCTGCGCCATCAGCAACTCCTCCCCAAAGGGCTTGTTTTCCAACTATGGCAGCCAGGACATGCACAATGATATTATTATTATTATTCTCATTGTCTCAGGCCATGACCCAGCAGCGCGCGCCCCCACCTCTGTGTGGGTTACATCCAGAGCCGGGGGACGTGCTGCCTGACCTGGCTGGGACAGAACCGGCCAGTCTGCTGCTGCCTCCACCAGCACAGCCCGCAGCCTCGCTTCCGGTCTCTTCCAGTCGCCTCCTCCAGTCCACCCTGCGTCCCATACAGCACGAATCCCAGAGCAAGCCGGGCAGTGGGCATCGCTCCCACTGAAACCCTAAGCAGCGGAAAACCTCCAAGCCACCGCTGCCACCTTATCAACCACAAGCATCCAGGGCAAACGCACGCCGGGCCCCTGCGTGAAGAGCGTCAACCCTCTGCGTCCTCTCATCAGTCCCCAGGCGGCAGGCGGGAGCACCTTGCTGGTCAGAGCTGGGGAGCGTGGGCCGTGCGACGGGAGGCAGTGGAGGCGGGCAGCCGCCGGTGATGCTCCGCGTCTGAAGGAGCGTGGAACTGAATGAACATGAACGGAAGGGAGGGAAGCAGGCGGGCAGCTCCCAAGGGACATCGGGGAGCTGGGACCTGGGTCTTCATACACCACAGGTCAGGGCGAGAAGCCGGGCACCAACGAGCAAGCATAGAGGAGGAGGAGAAAGACAGAGTCAGACAGCGAAGCGAGGGCGGGACAGCGCTGAGGGACACAGAGATTGTGAGAGGAAGCGGGCGGAGGGACAGGAAGGGAGCTGGCTGCCTGGGACAGCCCAAGAGGCAGGGTCTGCCAGGGAGAGGGACCTGGAAGCGTCTGGGAGCTCAGGTGGCAGGGAAAGGTTTGCAGATAGCCAAGGGTGTGGCCCAGGCTCTTAATACATCAGCGGCAGATTAGCGAGGAGCGGGAGGAGGACAGTGGAGGCAGAGTCAGGAATCCCGCAGCGTGCAGAAACCGCAGGCAGAACCCAGGCCAGATCGAGCAGCAGGGCTGGGAAGAGCCAGCTCGCTCTGTCTCAGGGCGCTCGGCACAGACACCCGGGCTCCTGCTTCTGCTGGAAATTGCTGCAGAACCGTTTAAATACACGGCCACAGAAAATCAGAGGGGACACTTGATGGGGGGAGCCTTGGTCACCAGGGCCAGGCTCAACGTCCAGGGCCGCCTCCCACAGGCGCGTCCTATGCACGGTAGCCCTGGGGAGCATGCAGCTGGGCTCTTCCTGCCTTGTCCCTGTTGTGTCCCTCGGCCGGGGCTCTGCACCTGTCAGGAGCTGCTGTGGGGGAGACTGAGGTGCAGCCAGACCTTCACTGGGTCACAGGCCTTTGGAATAACACCTCGAGAAGATGCCTCGGGCAGGGGGTCCTGACCCCATTCTGCAGCAAGGGTGACAGGGTGACAGTGACAGCCAGGTGTGCAGCGCTAGCCTCCCGGGGAGGCTGTGTGCGTCTCCACGGAGCACTCAGGTTCTCCCTCCCGCTGCTGACTGGCAGGGACAGCTTTCCACGCAGGCTGAGAGCGCCAGCTGAAGGACGAAGGGCCTCTGCGCCACACACGGGGTGACTGCGGACACCTGGAGCGCAGGCGCTGGGGTGTGGTCTCACGCACTGGAGGGAGAAGACGGATCACACGCGGGATTCTTACTGTGCGTGGATTTTAGCTTCTCGTGCAGTGGGGGAAGGGGAAATGGGTAACTGCGTGCGAGCACAGACACGGCGATTTCCCTTACTGTAGGGCCCACCTTCCTGTATACTCATATCCCATAACACCACGCTGCCTCAGCGACACAGCACGGAATTTATCTTAAACACTGTATACGTAAATGCAGAGACCGAAACCCCAGCACTGGGGAGTAAACTGAATGCAAAAGATCAGTTCAGAGAGCCAATGACCCTTGGCTGGAGGCCACACAATGCTCAAATCAGAAATTCAGATTCCCGTGTCAGGGTACAGCTTTTTGTGTGTGTGTTGGAAGGGGAGGGTACCTGGGATTGACCCCAGGGCCTTTTCACTGAGCTGCAGGGACAGTCAGATAGACAGGTGATAGATAGATAAACACATGATAGACAGATGATAGATGATAGATGATAGATAGAAGATAGATAAACACATGATAGATGATAGACAGATGATAGATGATGCATAGATAGATAGATGATAGATGATAGATGATACATAGATAGACAGATGGTAGATAGATGACTGATAGATAGACAGGTAGATACGGTCCTCTTAAGTTACTAAATTATCCAGACTGGGCTTACACTAGATGTTTTTCTGCCTCAGCCTCCCAGTGTGCTGTGATTATAGTCATGAACCATCACAGCCAGCTCGCCACTCCTTTCCTTTAATCTCTGTCCTTCATACACACTACACACACGTGTACACACACACACACACACGCACATGCACATGTGCACAGAAGCAGTGGCACCCAAAGGGCGAGTCGTGTGCTAAGGGCACCCTCCTGAGACCCTTGCCCCGCAGCCTCACCAGCCCTGCCTTGGGCTCCACACCCTCCCCTTCAAGGTCCTCTTCAGTGGTCCTGGGGACTTAGGCTTAATTTTCTCGTCTGTCCAGTGGGACGGCGAGGGGCCCTCGTTTGCAGGCACCTGGCGGGGGGACATGAGCTCTGTCCACTGTGCCCAGAGAGAGGCTGCTCTGTAGAGCCACTGTGAGGGTCCGGTGCGGGTCATTGACCCCAGGGCCTGGTTGCTCTCTGCTCACTGGGAGGTCCTGAGCCCCTTGCACACGGCCTCACACCTGTGAAAACCTGCAGCTCTGGTGACATCTGCCGACTTCACTGCGGGACAGACGCGTTCCCCCAGCCATGGAAGAGCGCAGCAGAGGGTGAATATGTGGACGAGCTGGGAACCACTGGCACACACTCACTGTCCCAGCACTCGGGAGGCTGAGGCAGGAGGAGCACTGCGTGTTCAAGGCCAGACTGGGCTAAGAGCAAGGCTCTGCCTCATAAAAACCAAACAACTCCCACCCCCCAATAAAAAGGAGTTCTGCCCGAATGTCCCCCCTTCAGAAAGCCTTGGCCTGACGTCACAGGACTCAGCAGCCTTCTCTGTGGCGTCCGCTGTGGCTTCCCGCGGTGTAGGTCGCCATCCAAAATCACTGTCTTCACGGACTTTGTGCTTCTCTGCTTCCATCCCGAGACTGAACCCGCTTTGGGCTGGGGTCTTTCCTATCCAGCCTGTGGATCTGGGCTCTGGAAGAGGCCCGGGTGGGGCTCAGGGATGATGAAGGAGGCCCTGTGACCCACAGGAGAGGCCCCCTCCTCTGCTCGCTCCCACATCCCCACGAGGCCTCTCATCTACGTCTTCTCTTCCCCTGGACTCAGATCGAAGACCTTTCCATCCCTGCCATCCAGTGTCTTCTACTTTCGATTTGCAAAAGCAAAGCTTGAAGTCATCTGTGACAGCCAAGGGAGTTTTGTTGTTTATAAAAGACAAGATGACATTCGGAAGAAGCAAATACATCTCGTGTTAGTTCCTCCCATGGATCTTCTTTCTGAGGCTACGAGGAGGAGGGTGTGTGTGCGAAACTCTAGGTCCCACAGGCAGCTGTCCCCTGCTGTCCCGTACTGAGTCAAGCGTCTTACGATGCCCCTTTTAGCAACACCTAGATAAGCAATAATCTACATTTTACGGTGTAATTTTGAATAAGATTCCAAAAGGAAAGCATGCAGAAAGCCTAATAAGATTCTCCTCAGTAGGAAAAATAAATCTTCTCTTTTTTGGACCTGATGCCCCATTTAAAAAAAATGTTAATTTTCTCTGAGTATTTAATTGTTCTTTAATGGAATAACCATAATTAAGGCTTCCGCTTCTAATGTATCGAAGCAAATTGAATAATGGGATTCCTACTCACCGGTGCAGCTCTGAGTCCGGCGATGGGCTTGTTGATGGAATATTAGAATTTGCTGGCTGGGTGGCCGTGAAATGAACCTTGCCGGTATATCCTGGAATATTTGCAGCCCTGAGGTGAGGAGTTAAAAGAGGGGGATGAGAGGAAATGAAAATAATGATTTGTGAAATAGTCAAGGTAACTAGAACCCAAATATGAAAAATATGAAGGAGGGCGCGGTCTCATTTTGTTTTCCTGCCTAGGGTCTGGGACTTGGGCTGTTCAAACGGGAAGCCCGTGTGCCCGGTGTGCTGATGCACAGGTACTCAGACAGAAGCTCTGGTCTGGGGCGAGGAACACGTAGTGTGAATGACTGCGTTGCTATTGTTTTAAATTTGCCTGCCTTTTACGTATGTGACTCACTGCGGAGCTTGGTTTTGTAATGCGGGAAGACATCAGCTCTTGACAAAACTGCAGACATGTGCTCCACACGTAGCTCTCTAATGCTGACTTCAGTATTAGCACGCTTCTATTTTCCATCTTACTTTTTACCACAGGGCTTTGGTTAATGTCCCAATTACCAATTTCAGGTGATCTCCTAACACTGCACAGTGACATCAGATGTCAGCCTGCACACGGGCTTGCTTCGTTCAACCCTATGAGCAGTTCTGCTTCCCCATCCTTCTGCCTACCAGAGGGGAAAGAAGGAAAAAGGGAAACATGAGGACACACAGGAAGAGGTAGAGTGTGTGTATAAAAGTGCTCTCTAGAAGAGGCAGACAAGCATCCAAAAGACCAATTCAGTCCTCAATCCAGAAAGATACGAAGAGTAACTTGTGTGCTGCAGCGCTAGCATCCGAAGCGGTCCGCGCTGACTGCTTCCCAGAGGTGGGTGGAGGTCGGGGCAGGGCCAGGCCTGGTGCAGCTTGGAACCAGAGCAATGGAGAAGAAGATGGGTTTCTAGGAGCATGGGCGACGTTTTGCAGGCTGTGAGGCCCCCTGCTAGGACACAGCCTCTTGGTGGAACTGTCCCGGCTCTACGGCCTCAGCTCACTGTCCTGGCCTTGTAGGGAGAAACACAGAAGGCTCCATCTTGAATGGGCTCTGGGTTCACAGCTCCCATTCAGCTCAGTGGTCTGCAGCCCCCTCTGCTCGGGTTCCTTAGTCAACACTGACACCCAGATGACAAGGACCCAGACTCCATCGAAGGCGGAGGAGTGAGCTCTCTGTGGGTGGCTTGGTTAAATTGATGTTCTTTCCACACGTCCAGCAAACC
>RJWT010029544.1:0-14895 GCA_004365215.1 Cuniculus paca | reverse complement strand
GCATCTTCAAACAGGGCCCATTCCGTGCAGGTTCCAAACTCTCTTCTCCATCCATAGCTTTCTAGTAATACCAACATGTCCCACACCCCTTTTAGGTAGAGATCTTCTCCAAAAGTTTAACTCCTCCTTTACCTTCACCCTCCCCACAGCTCTTGTCCTCCAAACACCAACACAGTGCACTGCAAACCCATCCCCTCCTTTCCCACCTTCCCTTGTTGATCCTATAGTCTGGAATACCTCTAACCCCACCCACACTACCCATGTTATACCTGTATTAATTCATCTCAGAGACCCTTCAATCTTTCCTTGTGTTCCCCAATATCCTATAGCTCCCAAACATCTACGAGAACTCAAACCTATAATTGAGCATCTTTTAGACATTGGTTTTCTTAAACCTACCCATTCACCCTATAATACTCCCATTCTCCCAGTACTCAAGCCTACTAGGTCCTATTATCTTATACAAGACGTTGGGTAATCAATGATGCTGTTATCCCAATTCACCCAGTGGTGCCAAACCCTTATACTATGCTCTCTCATGTTCCTCCCTTCACCACTCACTTCACAGTCCTAGACCTTAAAGAGGCTTTTTTTTTTTTAATTTTTAACCATCCTCCTACACCCTGATTGTCAGGATTTCTTTGCATTTACACAGACTGACCCAGACACTCTCAGGTCTCAACAACTTACCTGGACAGTGCTCCCTCAAGGGTTCAGGGATAGTCCTCATTTCTTCAGCCAAGCTCTTGCTGCTGATCTTACAGCTCTTGACCTCAAACCCAGCACTCTCCTTCAATATGTTGATGACCTCCTCCTGTGTTCTCTATCCCACACTTTAGCCAGGAAACATACAGCCACTCCTCAATTTTCTTTCCAATCATGGGTACACGGTCTCTCCTGCTAAAGCCCGAGTGGCTTCCCCAAAGATCAAATATCTGGGTCTCTCTCTCTCCTACCACTCATTCCATCACCACAGATCACAAGGTGATTCTTTGAGGTCTGCAGGTGCCCACAACCAAACAGCAGGTTCCATCCTTTCTAGGTTTAGCTAACTTCTTTCACCTCTGGATTCCTAACTTTGCAGCTCTAGCCCCATCACTCTACAAAGCTTCCAAAGGCTCCTTATCAGAACCTCTAGACCCCACTACACTTAGTTAAACTAAAAGAGGCCCTCCAATGGGCTCCAGCCCTTACCCTTTCTGATACCATGCAACCCTTCACTCTATACATTACCTCTCAAGGTCACAATGCTGTCGGTGCCCTAGGACACAAAAAGGGACCTTCTTTTCAAGCAGTAGCCTACTCGTCAAAACAGACAACACATTTGGATCATGGGCACCTTTCTTGTACCTCTACCAGGTCCTTTAATTATGATAGTGACCTGCCTCCTCATAGCACCTTGCCTTTTTATTTTTCTCCAATCTATGATGCAAACATTCACCAATTTGAAATTCCTTGTCCTGGCTAAAACTCCTGGTGCCAGCTTCTACATGGGCATCAACTGTCACTGTGTCAACCCTCCTGACCCCCAACATGACACCCCCATCCACAGGAAGTAGTCAGAGAGAGACATCACCTGTTTCTAACAACACAAAAATGGGAATGAGAGGTTTCTGCCCTAGTATATATATTATTGGACATTATGGTGGTATTCCACCCTGACCACTACCCCCTCCCTTCCCTTCAGTCCTGATTACAACTTCCTCTTTCCTTTCCCAAGCACATGAAGAGAATTCCAATCAGTTTCTCGTACATCATCAATGCTTGCCCCAAGCCCGGCTTCCGGAGGTCATATAACAGCCCCCCACCTCCTCTGTATCTGGCATAGAAGATAGCTCAACTGCACAAGTTGTATGCTCCTTCCCACATCCTCAGTAAAAGGCGTTCTCCCCTCTTTCCTTTTTCATGTTTCTGTATTGCACCAGGATACTCTAACAAATAGTGGTAGCATTTGCTGGAACAGGGACAGCCACAGGAAAAGGAAGATTTTTTTCCAGAGTTGGGAAGTAAAAGGAAAAGGAGATGAAAATATGATGGGGCAAAGGGTTACAAATACAGGGCAGAGTCAGGGTAACCTGCTTCAGAGAATCTGCAAGCATATGGGCCTCAGACTGTGTCTCTTGTCTAATGGTTTTATGTGTATGAATGATCCGAGGAGGTTTGAGTGTTATGGAATAAAAGCAAACAATTAAAAATTAAAGTAGAACCACAGCAGGGCAGAGGAAAAGCACATTTGTAAATGGCAGTAACTAAAGCAGAGTGTGCAAAGTATGTTTTCGTCCCCAAACTTAAGCATGGGACACATGTAAGGCCAGAATTATTTGGTAGCAGGCCATTAGTAACTGCCTGTCTTCCCATGCCCCATCTGGGCAACAATGGGAAAGAGACCTTTGGGTCAGTTTTCTAATATAGAGCACACTTTTTCTTTTCTTTTCTTTTTCAGTACTGAAGTTACTGGGGATTGAGCCCAAGGCCTTTGTACTGAGCTACAGCCCCAGCCCGTTTATTTATTTATTTGTTTATTTATTTATTTATTGACAAGATCTTGCTAAGTTGACCAGGCTGACCAGGCTGGGCTTGAACTTGGAATTCTCCTTCCTAAGATTCCCAGAGTGCTGGGATTACAGATATACAGATCAGGCCTGGCCATAGCTAACACTTTCACAGCACTTCAGATAATTGTGACCATAGCTCAGTGAGGTAAGCCGGAAAGGCAGTATTATTCTCAATTTTAAAATGAGGACTGCAGATCCTTGGCAAGGTCGCCTGGTTAGTAAGCAGTGGCGCTGAACTAGAACTGGGCCTTGCATGACCCAAGCCTTTACCTCCTCCCAAGCCTGACTGCTGCCTAGGGAGAGGCCCTCTACATTTTCCACACCCATTTTCCTGCCTCCTAGGGATCTTCTACTGTCAACTTCTGTCTCCTCTTTTCAGCATGTGTTTATCTCCCTCTCTCCCTACCCTACAAAGATTCCATGGCTCCTCCTTCCAGTCATTTTCTCAGAAACTCACCGAAAACCCATGAGAACATTCGATGACAACTGGATCCTCCACCAGTCCCCATTTTAATTTTGCTAAGATAGCCATGGCACCACTCTCTAGTTTATGTACTTGAATCTTGTGACCCTGTGAGGTTGTTGACCAGAAGTCTATATGAGATGGATATGCAGAGGTAAGGGACCTTTTGGAGTCATAGGCCCCAAGCCTCTGAGAAGGCATGATTAGAGATTAAAGGACAACCTACAGGGCAACAAGTCCAAGCAGCATCAAACAAATTACCTTAAGGAATGAATGCTCTGGCCTTTGTCCTCCCTATACTCTGATTTACCATCTAGATTGGCCCAAGGTCAGTCATTTAACAGAACACTCTGACCTTCCCTTGACTTTCCCCTGTTCCCTACATGAGTGCCTGCCTGTACACCCTGCTCTTCATTTTTCTTTTATCCTTGCTTCCTGGTTCTATCCATAAAAAGTCACAGAAGCTTCAGTTAGGGGCTGTCCTTATCACACTTTGTCACAGAGGAGTCTTGGTTAATGGCAGCCCCTCTGGGCACTCTTGGAGCTTGGATTGGACATTGACTATGAGTAATCTTTTGTTTCATCCTTTGTGCACTTTGAGGTCATGAACTGCAACTGGGCCCTATGTGTAATATTGTAGTAGGGTTTTACTCTACCATCAACTCTGTTTTCTTGTGCTCTTTTCTGAAATCTAGAGAACCAGCTACCCATCTCCTCCAGTTTGGCCCACAGTCTGCTGGGTTTTGCTGGAAGAAGTCACCAACTGATCAGGTTAGGCCAACCCATCTTTTTCTGGGTCATAAGCACTGCTCAGAAATTCCATTCTACCTTGAGTTTATTTTTCTGCACCTGGTTTCAAGTCTCTCTACTTTGCTCAGACCCCAGATTCTTTGCACATTGTAAGGAGCTAATGCAACTTCTCACTTTACAGAAATAACAGGAACCATTACATGGAAATGACTTCAACTTCCATGAGATCTACATACTTTTCCACATCAGTATTTCTCTATTTTCCTTCCAATTACAGAAAAGGAGTTGGTCCTTTTCTATTCTAGTCTCTCCATTCACCTGTGCTTTTGATCCCATTTTCTTTGTTTTAGTTGGACATTTTCAACTTCCTTTTCAGTAAGTTCAAGTTTCCCTATCAAAAAATAAGTAAATAAACCAACAAGAAGATTTTCTTAGGCCCCCTCTACTGCGATAGCCAATGTTTTGTCTATCTTCACCCCTTCATAGCAAACTTCTAATCTTTGCTGGTTTTTCAATCTTTACTCACTATTGCTCCCTACTAAACCTGGCTTTCTTCCTTTTTGCTCCATCTAAAGTGCTTCCATTGACAAAGATTTCCAGTGATTGCCATATTGCCATCATTAGTGGATATTTCCTCTTCACCTGACTACCTCCTAGAGGCCTGGCATATGGTTATCTGTTCCATTCAAGAGTTGAACTGGATGTCTCCATTCCTGCTAGATTTCTATCAACCTAGCTGACCAGACCTTTTGCACTCTATTCTGTAGCCTTCTCCTCTTCCTCTACTCAGCTATTAAATTGCCTCTTTTCACTTGATACACTCCTCAGATGATCTCATCCACATCCTGTACACTGGTAACTCTCAAACCCTGAACCAATGCCAAGAACTTTCTCCTGGGCCTCAGACCCATGTATCCATCTGCTTAGCTGACATCCCCAGGTAAAAGCCGAATGAACCTCAAAGAGAGCATATGTAAACCTGACCTTGTGATCTACTCTGCCCCCAGTGAATAACTTCCCCACTGATCAGTCCTCTCCAGAGTTGTCTACAATGTGTTTTGTCATTCTTCCCAACTAGCCTCCATTCACCACTGCAATAGTAACAACTCCTCAAATTTTCTTCTCCACTCGAGGTGTATTTGTTCCAGTTGGAAGCTTCAGAGGTAAACATGCTAGCCAGGAGGCTCCTTGTAAGACATTAGTTCAAAATACTGAAAAATTTATTTCAGCTAGAATTGTTGCCTTATAAGGATGCAAACATAGGCTACCAGCAGCTACCTTGTCACCAGAAGAAGAGAGTTTTTCCAAAAGGGTGAAGCCCACAGAGCACATCAAGAATAAGAAAGAGAGCTACTGCTACAGCCACATCTCCACTTCTGGGCCCAGCTGTATCTGAGGTATCTGACCTACACCCATGACTTTCCCAGTACTCAAGTCAATAAATTTCCACTTAGGTTTGGGCCAGCTTGAAGTAGGTTGCAATCTTGTGTAGAAACAATCCTAATACAGATCTCATCTTAGCACCTCTTCCTTCCCCTCCCCATCTAGTCAGTCCCAAGTCTTTCAGGTTCCACTTCCCAATCAGTTAAATATCTCTAAAATCACTGCTCTTCAACTTATTCCAGCCGTCGGGTGAGGCCAGGCTATTAAACCTCTGCTGGACAAGCACAGGGGCACTCTGAATGGCTCTTCAGTGTCACTCCTGTCCCTTCTGTGTCCTCTCTACACAATAGTTAGCATGCTCTTAGCAAAACACAAATCTGATCCTGTTTCTCTGCTGCTGCAAGCGTCTCATTGCTCTCCTTTGTCCGTAAACTGAAGTTCAACGTTGTTCACATGTCCTGTGGGCTCTGAATGAGCTGGCCTGGCCTTTATTCCCAGCTTTACCTCATTCCGTGTTCTCCCATTCTCTTTCTCCCAACAATCCTAGAAACATTGCTATCCCTCAGCACCTTGCCAGATGCTGTTTCCACTGCTCAGAACAGCCTTCCCCTCCTCCTGGTTCATTTAAAAGTCATTTTCCTTCCAGACCAAGCCCTCTCCTCCCCTGAATCACCACTCTTGTCTGGACACTTTTTATTTTACACTTTGCCTTCCACCGTTTCTTTGTCATCCCTGAATTAAGCACTTCGCACGATAGATTAACTTCAGTGCTAACTCTTTCAGTAGGCCATGCTCCATGAAGACAGGGAGCTCAACCTCTTTTCTTCATCATTGTTATCCTAGGGCCTGACATAGGTTTTGAATGATTCTCCTTTGTTCTGGGATAGAGGGACAGCCAGAAGGGAAATTGAAAGAAAAATAGAGCTGTTTTCCAGGCTTCTAAGCAGGTTTACGGATTTCATTTTAGAGAGAAACTTTTCGTGTGTGCAGCGGGCCATCGTTTGTACCATTAAGGCAGTATCTCTCATAAGAGGAGAAAGTTGGGCAATTGTTTTTTTGAACATCTGATTTATGTAAAGAATAAAATCTGAAAGAAGTACCCTGCCCCACCTCCAAAAATCCCACCAAACCTCAGCCTTCCCTATTTTTTTCTAACAAAATGTTTTATTTAACAAATAATAAAGGGAGGGAGGAAATCATGCTCATGCAAGAGATTCAAGGAATGCAAGGCAGGCCCTACACTTGGGTTTGGTTTAGACAAAATAACTGTAAATGACATTTTGGGGGAGCAATAGGGGAAACTTGAACATAGACTGAGATAAAATATAACAGATGAGATAAGATGAAAATTTATTGGCAGGGAAAGATAGAGATCATTTTAAAAAGCAGGTAACAAAAAGCATGTATAACATGATCTCATTTTGGTAAAAATATGTACTTATATATTTATAGATGCACAGAAAAAGCTTTAAGGATATACATACAGGTGTTATCAGTGGTAATCTATGGGTGGTAGGAATATACTTCTATTATTTTAAAATTGTTTCTTATCTGAATTAATAACTTTCCACAAAGCACTCATTCTACTTTCATAACAAAAAGTGAAACATGAATTCATTTTTTAAAATTTAAAATATGTTTAAACATACTCAGATTTACACTGAAAGCTGACCAAGGCATGTTCTTTATGTCCTTCACCTTTGAAATAAATAGTGTGTCCTTACTTCTGAGTCAGTCTCAGCATGAAGGATTAAACATTTTAGCAGTCCTTGAACTGAAAGTAAATCAATCAGATATTGAGCATGCATACATTTTCCCCTGGCAATGTCAGGAAAGGACCTCCCCATCAGTAACTGGAAAGGTTGCAGAAAAGCAACCTTACCACAAGATACTCACTTCATTATTAGGCAATACTGAAGCAACCATTTCCCACCTAATGGAAAAATCCACAGTTCATCAACTCTTAAGAGTAGGAAGCACACAGAAAAAATGAGAAAATGCTGAGTTCCAATGCTATCTGAGAAGGGGAAGGAGACTGTTTTGACAGCAACTGTGAAAGACCAGAAAGGTCACTACTGAACACTACCAAACAGAGTATCAAGAGAGTTCTGTTCAAGCCCCCACCTTCTCCCAAAGGAATCAGCAAAATTCACACCCAAGGTGGTCCTCATATTCTTTATCTGTAAAGTTATATCTAAATGAAATCTAGAAATTTACTTGCTTCATAATTGTAGTTCACTAACTAACGAGTGGTCATGTGGGACCCTAAGTAAATATCCTGAGAGGATTCTGCCAAGCATGCCATCACGGGTTCTTACACTGCAGAGGAAGTCGCCTGTAGAGGGCACTAGTCAGTTAATAACGTCTCTCCCTCAGCCTGGAACAGAGCAGGAAGGGCCCTTGATTACTCTACAGCCAGCCCCACTTTTTCCTATGAAGGGAGGAGCCAGTTGAGGCCCAGAGAAATCAAGTGACTTGTTAAGGAGCACACTGCTGAGACAGAATAGAGAATTCTGATTCATGCAAAACAAAACAGGCCAACAAATCTAATATCATTTGATAGTCCATTTATGAATTATGCACCCTAAAAACAACAATATCATCACTACCAAAAAAGGAGACTCCCAGAATATCTACTCTTCAAGACACTTTTACAAGGCATTAAATTCCAGTGTCACCCCCAATCACAGTGTTATCCAGCAAAATTCTGTGGGCCCATTAACTTTTTTTAATGATTGTGCTGTCTAAACATTTCCTTACCAAATTTACATAGCCTTAAGATGATATTGGAGGACAGGAAGATGTGTTGGGAGTTGTTGTTTTTTTTTCCTCCCAACCCCATGGACAACAGTTAAGTGTCAATCAATGGATTGGGTCTACTTCATTATTTGTTAGGATTAGTCAAACAGCTGGACTGGCAGTATGGTGTGGTTTTCTGATTATTTCAGTCAGCCTACAGTCAGATTAGATTGAACCTTTTTCAAGATTGTCTCTCTTACCAACATAAAAAAAGAAAAAAATACTAGTTCATTTGTTCAAGTACAGCACATAGATCCAAGCTCTGTACAACCATGACTAGATATATTTAATGTGTTATCTTGGGTTTTTCACTTTGTGCTTGTTCTGAGAAATAGACAAGTTGGTGGCTGTCTTGGTTACTTTTCTTCCATTGCTGAGACAAAATACCTGATGCTCAAAATGAAGGAAGGAAAGGTTTACTTAGCTCACAGTTTGTGGAGGTTTCAGTCTATAATCAGCTGGCTCCAAGACATGGTGGTATGGCAGAGGGACAACAGTTCATGGTGGCAGAAGGTAGCAAAGCAACAACAGCTAAAGAGAGGAGCCCTGAGAGCTTCAACCACTGGAAGTTCCATGGGGTGGAGTTACACAAGCCTTTTGGAACTCACAACTTACCACAGATTTCTTTGTATGTTCCACATGGAACTACAGGACTTAGTGTTTGCCCTGCTGGATTTTGGACTTGCTTTGGTCCCATTCTTTTATATTCCCCTGTTTGTACCTTTTAGAATGGTAATGTTTATCTTATACTACTGAATGTTGTAGGTGTTTAACTTTTCATTTATACAGGGACTTGCAACTAACAGTTTGCCTTATATCTTGGAGGAGACTTGGGACTTGGACTTTTCAGCAATGCTGAAACTGTTACGATTTTGGCTACTCTTAGGAACTAAAATACCTTTTACATAAAGGAATGTGCATGAGTCTTTGGGAAGCCAGGGGTGGAATGTTATGGTTTGTGTCTGGATGTTCCCCCAAAGCCTCATGCAGTCATAGAGGTACTTTTTGGAGGTGGGCTTCTAAAGTTAGTGATTGATTCATGGTCCAGTGCTGGGATTATGGGTGTGAGTGCTGCAACCACCCTGGGGTGGGTAGTCTACATATATTGTAAGGGACAGAAAGAGTCTTCATGCCCTCCCCCCTTTTGTTCTTGTTGCTTTTGCTGTCTTCTACCACCATGAACTATTGCCCTCTGTCATGTGCCACTCTGCCTTGGAGCCAGCTGAGTATGGACTGAAGCCTCCATAAACTGTGAGCTGAGTAAACCTTTCCTTCCTTCATTTTGGGCATCAGGTATTTTGTCTCAGCAATGAGAGAAAAGTAACCAAGACAGTGGCACTAGCTATAATAAAGGATTCGTCAACTTTGGAGCCCAGTAGACAGGTTGAAATTTTACATCCTGCCACCATCTATGTATTGGGTGGGTTTCCTAAGCAAATTACTTAGACTTTCTGATTATCAGATTCCCTACAATGGTATTTACCTTACAGAATGAGAATTAATTGGGAATATTTATATGAAGTGTCTAGGACAGTGCCTGGCATTGAATGAGTGAATCTTCCACTTAAAATATATGCCCTGTTTTCAGAATTAGAGAGTAAGCAGTGTAATGGGTTCATGGTCATGGTTATTAAAACAAGATACTGTCTTTAAAATATCCCATGGAAAATAGATTGGATGAGCGTTCTAGTAGATGAGATTTAGAAACATAGTTTTTCACCTTTGCCAAGGTAGTGACATGGTGCTGTTATGCTTCTCTATTCTCATAAGTAGTGACATTACTAAGCTTTAGCCCAAGTCACCCTACATATTTTAGTGATACTCTCAGAGCATGCTCTGTTATGACCATGGATGGAGGAATTTACAAGAGTACACTATTTCTCCCACCACAATATTTCTATATTTCAGTTCCCTTTTAAATCCAACTCTTCTTTTCTTTTTCTCTATATATGTACCAGGGACTATTTTGAGACCAGATCTTGCTAAGTCTCCCAGGCCGGGCTCAAACTTGTGATCCTTCTACCTCAGGCTCCCAAAGGACTGGGATTACAGACATGCACCGCCATGCCCAGAAAAACCCAGTATTTTCTTAAGAGATGGTAGAGAAGAAGATGAATGCAGTCTCCAGAGGCATGATAGCCCAAGCACAGGTGTACCATTGCTGTGGCATTATTTTCAGTTTTGCATAATTTATTTTTACCCATAGAGCTTGTATTGTATCAAGGGAAGTACACATGTATTGTTTCACTCAAACTCCATCAAACTTAATAAGGAAGATGCTATTATTAATCTCAATATATTGTTAAAAAAATTGGGATTTTGAAAAAGTATTCCACTTGCCCAGGTCATGCAGATAGTTAGTGTGGTAAAGCCCAGACAGAGCCCTGGGATAAGAACTCCCAAGCCCATACTCTTCCTTGCTACCTTTAGTCTCTTATGACCTTAGTGGTTTTTCCAAATAACAGGTGAAAATGAAATGACAGGTCACAAAGAAAATAATCAAGGACTCTAAGGAACCCATCAAGACCCAAAATCATTTGTATCCACAGTGTCCATTAATGTGACTTTATTCTAGGATCTCTATCAGTATAACTTTACTATTTCAGAAACTTACTCAGGAAGATAATAGAAATAATTCACTGATTCTAGGAACTTCCCCCAATGACCCATCAACTCCCAAACATAAAGCATAGAAGAAAATTTTAAAGAGTTTGCGCATTTTCAAACCCTTCTTTCAAAATCACTGCCTTGCTGTGTGCATAAATCCTAAGCTATTAGGATCTTCACCCAATTCTGCCTGGAGCCCCCTCCTCACCCCTGCGTGCATGGACAAATCCAACTTTGAAAATCTTACGCATCCCAACCTTGCCAGCCTTCCTCGGAGGCCCTGATAAGACCCTGTAAAGTAGTATTTCCTATTCTCTGTAAGGCATTGATTCTCACCTGAGGACAACTTTGTCCCTTTCCAGGGGAGATCTGGCAACATCTGGAGACATTTCTGAATGTAGTAACTGGGGAGTGCGACTGGCACCTAAAAAGTAAAACTGAGGAATGATGCCGAACATCCCCAGTGAATAGCGCGACTCCTTTCCAGCATTAACCAGCAGCAACAAGTTATTGTGACAGTACTGTGGGAAGTCAGCGTTTGAACCTCTGATTAGCAACGTCACAATTAGTACTGTGAAGAAGTTTCCCAAAGCCTGGATCACTGTGGCTGTGTTCTCTCTGTTACTTTTGATTTCCAGGGTACCCACAGGCTAATGAGCATCAAATCTATGGAAAACATTTCTAAGAAATTTCATCCTGTCTGTCTTTTTAGTGGAGTTTTCCATCTTCCAAGAAAAATCACCTGGTGTCTCAGTGATCTTCACATTCTATTCTTTGTATTATGAATGAGCTGTTTAAAGTATGGACCTGAGACCACAGCTTTTATAGGAATTATTTATAATGATGTTAATCATGCCAGAGCTTCCCAAGGTGTCAAGATGACATTAATGGACAGGAAGCATATTTGTATCACTACATAAATAACACTAATTCATATTAGTTATGAAAGTAAAGGCTGTGGAATACTGTCTCTTGAAATCAGCACTTTGAATTTTACCTTTTCTTCTAAATATTTGTACTGATGATAAAATTCGTAAGTCAGTGCTTGGGGTTGTAAGATCAAGGCATGTGCCCAAAATATAAACAATCTACTTTTTTTCTGTTCATGATAAGTAAAGGCAAAAGAAAAGAAGATGAAACCTAATATTACTTAACTCTGAAGTATTGCACAATGATTTTCTGAGGACAAGTAACAGGCTTTGGATCTGAGGGATTTAATCAAGTTAAATGCCAGCCCTCACTGCGGGCATAGAAGCCACGGCTCACATAGTTGGAATGGGGCCCAAGATGATGTCAGCCTGTGCAGAGACCTTATCGACAACCCTGCAGTGCATTTGTATTAGGCAGCGATGGCTCCACCACCAGGAGCATCTGAACCTTCTGGAAGCTCTCAAGCTTGTCACAGAAATCCTGCGTGTCTCAAAACTGGCCCAGGGAGGACTCAGAGGTTTTCTTTTATCAAAGTGCTTATAATGATGTATTTTTCAGGTCTTGTGGAAATCAACTCAGACTCCAGTGTAGTTATAAAGATTATTTTAAAGTAAAAACTTGTCAACTAAAAAGACATACAAAGGTCTCTGATGCAAACTTCACTTGGTTTGTAGCACAAACTTGACAAAGCCTCTAGAAAATATAGCTGCCATTAAACCCCACCCCAGAAAGTTTCCTGGAATTCTCTGCTAGGGAGACAGACTGCCCATTGCCATTAGCACTAAAAGCCCAAAAGACTCAGAATCTGCCCACTGATGCCCTGAGCATCCATTCCCCTTTATTAAATCTGATAGGTAAATCTTTTTATTGCAAAGTATTGAATGAGTTACTCCTGCATGCATATGTAAATGAACCTGTTTTTCCTCCTGTTCGTTGTCAGTTACTTCTTGGACTTCCAAGCATGGGACTCAAGTTAGAAGGTGAAAATTTTTCCTCCTCTGGTTTTGGTGGCAAAAATAGGATGGTTGGGACTCCCTGCTCCTGTAGAAGCACAGCTGAGATCTTAGGAGCTGTGATCCAGGTTCCCGGATCTCTGCAGAGGTGTAGCCTGCTAAAAGATGGTGGGCACCTCCTTTACTTTTCCTTGCAAGACTTAGATTAGTAAGTGAAAACATTGTAGAAACTAGTTCTTGGGACATTGTAACTTGGTCTGAGCACACTTCTAGATCCTTTCTCGTCCAAGGACAGCCATGGTGTCCTGTCTGTCTCGCTTTGTGCCTTGAGAGCTTGGCTAGGATCCGGTGAGCTTTTGTTTATTTTCACTTCCTGTGTGCTGCTCAGAAGCAGCCAGCTCTCAGGTTAGGGCCTCAAGAATTTGTAGTCAGCTGAACGGAAATGTGGGTATCCTGGTTTTGTATTTGTAGCTGGTTTTGTATCAACTATTGCCAGCTTTCAGGGGTTTCATCTGAGTCTAAAGTGACTCCCAGTCAGTAGTAGCTTTGATAATCTCCTTCCTATTGCCTTGCTAGTGCTGGGAAGGCCCGTCTCAGTATTTTCTGCTCAAGCTCATAAGCATTTTGCTTTTGTGGAGCCTGACAACAGGAGCTTTGACAAGCATCATTCTCACACCCTGTGGCAATGACAGTCTTCGCTTTTTTCTCTTTGCTATTTTTGGGAATGATCTTGGATTTTGGGAGTTGCATCTTCTGCACCCTTTTGAGAGATACCTCTTGTGTCCACAGTTAAGATATGAAAGTGTTTATTGGTGTCTGAGTCACAGTTTGGAACAGGTGTACTTTTACAGGCCCTGAATTGTTAATGACCAGACTGCACATCCTCTGGTTTGGGAAAGTTTTCCTATCTGAGAGGATTTTGAGAGAGCTCTCACTCTAAACAAACGTCTTGTAACCAATATGGAAGGATCGAATCAGAAGAAAAAGGTATCATGGCTAGAAGACTTCTTTTATCAAATTAAAGAACAAAACTCAGATTTAAAGCCAAAAATAAAATTTCTGCCTACCACGAGCTCCTTTGCAACACCTTTCCCCTGCAGATGGCCCAGTTGGAGGTTGATGTTCCAGTCCTGATAGGAGCTTGTGTAAAATCTTTCCCATTGAGGGTTAATTGGGCCATTGTGGAACAGAGTACATAGAGGAAGGAATATATCCTAAACCTCTGCTGAATGATTTGCAAAGGCACACAGTTCTAAATCCAAAAGTTTCAGAATATAGAAATCTTTTTGGTTTCCATGTTAGTTGCAAATCTCTCTCATATAAAAAAGCAAATACAAAATCATGAAATTAGATAGGAAAGGTATCTCCTTAAATCTTGCCATGCAAGTCTTAGAAGAACTAAACAAACTAAAACAACAAACAAACAAACAAACAAACCAAAACTTGTCCTCACCTTATAATCAAGGATGCATAAAAACAGAAATATGGTTCTGAAGTAACCCAAAGCCCACCTATCTTCCCTACCAATTCCTTACTAATTCCAAAGCCTCCCCTTGTTATCTCAAAATGCTTGCTGAGACTTTGAAATGTCAGAACATTGGAGAAAGGAAATATTATGAGATAAGAAGAGACAACATTGCTTGTTATATTTGCATGGGTAAATGCTATGACTGTAAGCACTTCTGAAAGTGTATGAAGTTTCTAGAAATTTGTTAGTACCATTGCTGTCCATAGGTCCTGATACAGTATTATCAGTCATAATTCCAGTTATTACTTTAAAATGTTAAATGTCATCACTCAAATTTCCTTGTCAACTGCATTTTTTTAATAACAAACCCTCAACAAATCTTTAATCATGGCCATTGAAGTATTGTTTTATTCTGATGCTTTTCTTTTCTTTTTTTTTATTTTAAAGAGAATAGAACAAAACAGAACAAAATAAAGCAAAAGAAAACAGAATAGAGTCAAACACAATACAGCATTTCAAAACAGAACACAGAAAGATACACAGGTCTTCAAAACATAACAACAGGAGATTAACTATGGTTACCCCAGTGTCTCTTGCTTTCCTCAAAATGGTTCTTCATACATTTACAGACAATAAACTCAAACAAAACAAAGCAATACAAAACCAGATAAAACAAAAGAGCACTACAGGCCATCAAGTTGGCCAACAAGAAACCAGCGATAGCTACCGTAGTGTCCCATTTTTCAAAAGAGCTGCTCCTATCTTCTCACATATTGCAATCAAATTGTAGGAAAGGGATTTAAACCAATCAAATAAAAGAATAAAAGCACCATTGGACTTCAGAACCTTTTTTCCATATTTATCGGGAATTTTCTATCTTATTGAGTCTTTCAGTTTCTTACACTAGGGAGACAATGAGGTGTTTACACATGTGGGTTTGGTTTATTTCACTTATGAGTATGGTCTCAAGTCGCATCCATTTACTTA